>JAFEMH010004624.1:0-199883 GCA_022495995.1 Adenophora triphylla var. japonica
AAAAATGGCCAAAAAAGCATTGGAACCCCACTTGCTATGCTTTCTATCATTGAATTCCATCCACAATGTGTCAAAAACCCACCAACTGCTGGATGATCCAGCACTTGTTCTTGTGGACACCCACTCAGCAATCAGACCTCGGTCTCTCGTTTTCTTCAAGGAATTCATGAGAGCCAATACTTCATTTCATTCTCTCCCACAACCAAATCCGACCGAAAATTACCCAAAGAAAGTTATGCTTACTTTTATGCGATTTCTCAAGCAAACTCGAGGAGTTGTTGCAGGTGAGTGACATCACTGTGATGCTTCCATAGTTTATGTAAAGAACAGACTTGGCTTCCTTTGTGTCTAGCCATTGGAGGCATTCTGTTTCTTCCTTCCCACAAATTGGATCCAATGGACTTGAGTTTTGTATTATCTGGAATTAATTGATTTCAAGAGTGAATGGAGGAGGGCCAATGGAAGTAAACTCGAGTGTACATTGGATGATAGAACATTTAATTCGTCTTGCTCGAGTGCATCAAATGTATTGAAAATGATGGCGGATGTCTCTTGAAGCTTCTATCTGTTTCTTCGATGATAAACTCCAGGAGTAGGGGGTCTTTTGTTTTTGTTGATCGAATGAAGCTTGGAAAGTCCTTAAGACGCATGCTTTTGACTCCCGGAATCCAATCTATCAATGTATCTAAATACCCATTTGTGATATAGCTAACATCTTGCAAAACAAAAAGTACTAATCATAAAAGGCATGTTTTTTTGTTAATCGTTAACTTAATCTAATTTTCAGTAGAAAAGTATATTTAATGTCGCTTGACCTAGTGTTTTTTTGGCTATTCAGGATATGAAAGTGCAGTGAATGTGTACCTTTGAGAGGTAGAAATCCTTTTTCTATAAGAGATCGATAATACCGATTCAAAAATGGTAAGCAAACGTGCAGTAGAAGTACGGAAGATTGCGCTTGAGACTCCAATTTCTTCGGCTGCAATGATGGAGAAGGTCATGACCGAATCAGAAATTACACACCTTACCGGAGGAACAACCGATGAGATGGAGAGCTTTTGGAGGAGGTCGCGGAACGGGAGATAAGCAATTATATCTAGTGGAGTGAATAAGAGAAGGAATGTCTTGGGGTGTGATATTATCAAGTTGTTCAGACGGGAGGGAGACCATCGGGAATGGTTTCGAAACGGAAGTCCGGCAAGGCATCAAGGGAATTGGGACCTCTGGATCTGAGCAAACGTCTTTGATTGAATTCAGTGTTGACAAAGGTTATGTGGAAAGCCTTTGTGGTGGAGGAAGAAGAGCAAGTTTGAACATGGGAGTTTATGTGGCCTTGAGTTGGGAATGGTACACACACAACGTGAGGCTTAAACATACTGCAATCTTTGTTTGTCTGCGCCCTTCTTGATGTGTGTTTGTTAGAATGTAGACTCAGAACTCCTAATTATAGCAAAACCCCAAATCAGGTGATTGGGTTTATGTGGCTTGTTGGATGTGATGGCTCAATGTTTTTTGGATGTGATGAGCTCAATGTTCTGTGGCAAAGAGGTCGGTGTCCTCAGGAGAGCTAGGATTTGTTTCTTATATATAAGGTTGTAACCCTATGTAATTGGAGACAGATTATTGCACGAGATAATAAGCAGAGACTGGGTCGCAGTTCATAACCCCAATATTCGATCTCTTTTCTGCTTTCGATTCCCAATCAAGTTTTGTTAAGCCATATTTGTTAATCGCTTCCGTGATTCTTCGTGAGCTTTGTCTGACGTCGGCTCTAAGTTGCGCGCACATGAGGGTTAAATAGGATCAGCGAGAGCACCTGCCAAGCTTGGCTCCTGCAGTGCTCCAACGTGGCCTCATGAGTCGATCTCGTCACATCACCCTATTTACTTATTTTGTGCATGTGATTGATTTAATCCGCCAATTGTGGGTTTCACTTAACACAAATTTCATCCTATCCATAAAGCATTAAAGCTGATTGATAAGAACAAATCGTCACTGTTTGATAGTGCTCCATCCACTTAAACATGCTGCAGTGCAAATTTTGAACTTATGTGGTCGAAATTCCACTCAAGAGCTTATCTTTATCAATATCAACTTCATTCTCATCCCTCTCTCCTCCACCTCAGCCTCCACGTCAGTCATCAAAAACACAACTTGGCCAAAGCAATTTTATCTCCATTTATGGCAAAAAGTCGTAGTTTATACTCTCCTACTTTTTATTATACCCCACCATATTTTTCTCTTTCTCTACTCATTTTATATTATTTATTACTACTATAAATAATTATTAATTATTGTATTATATAAATAATTAATTATAAATTTCATTATAATTAATTATTTTATTAATATTTATTAGTTTTATTTATATTATTTAAAGAAGTTTATATCTAATAAATTATATCATGAAAATTACATACGAAACAAAAATACATTAAAATATGTAATAAAACATAGAAATATTAAAAATTATAATGGGATAACCTCTCGATATGGAGACAAAACATTTTAATCATCCATTTCCTCATTAAATTTTTTCCCATTATATTCTCAATCAAGTCTTCCTTCAAAGTTGACATTGTGCTGATATTCTCAGTATCTCGAACTCGACTTCCGTTAGTCATATATGATGATAAATTATATCTTCGAACATTGAGCAAGTAAATGCATCTGTCATTTTTCGGTGCTACATTGACATGCCGAGTTTGAGGTCGGTCTTCTTCAAATTCTCTTATTATATCCCGAGTAATTCTTGTAGGTTGCGGACGTTCGTCCTCTACCCAATCATATTGTCAGGCATGATGATACAAGCAAGCATAATTTTTCCCAAGATATCCCTACTCCATGCTTAAAGAGCAAAGCTGTCGAATTCATAGCAAATCGAGCTTGTAAAACTTCGAAAGCACGCTCCACATCTTTTCTCATGAGACTCTTTGTTTTTTAGCAAATAATTTTTGCTTATTGTCAACAGGGCACTAATGGAATGAATAAATGCCGCCCATTTTGGATATATTCCATCGCTTAGATAATAACCCATACTGTATTGAATGATTATTTACTATCATAATTAACAGCGTGGAGCTTCGACCTTCCATAATGTCCGTAAACACCGTGAGAAATCGATCATGAACATTTATATCATTACACGATCGGAGCATGCCGTATCCACGGAAATCACGCGAGGCTACGACTTCTAGGATTAAAGTTGGTGCCTGCTACCTCTACCTTGAAATTGTCCTCTCCAAACCGCGTGGGACAATTTATTTCCATGCTCCAATGTATACAAATAATACTTCAGTCATCATCCCCGGAAATCCACGCTCCTCTCGCTCTTCTTTTTTAGATGAAGAAAAAGAAAGAGAGAGAGAAAGTGGTTGATTTTTGCTTTTGCTTCCTACTGGCGTGGTTTTTGGGTTTAGATTAAGGAGGAGTGAGAGAGAGAGAGATGCAGAGAGAGAGTAGAGCGAGGTCAAGTAGATAGGAGAAGAAAGGATGGAGAACATTTTATAAATGAAGCTTAGGAATTGAAGTAGACAAAGAAAAAGAAAATGATGGAGAACATTTATGTCATATCAAGCATGAAAATGTAAACATAAATATCATTTTCATTTAATAAATAAAACACACATTACCAAATATTACATAAAAATGATTAGAAACTGTAAATAACATCACAATAATAGTTAAACTTAAACAAATAATTCACATGTTCAAAATCAAAACTAACACATAACTAAATATTCTAGAATTCTTCTGTGGCAATCTCGGCATAAAGCTCCATTTCTTTTCGATGACAAATTGATTTTCCCATTAATGTATTGTACATTTTCAACCTTCTCTTTGATCCTTCTCAGCCTTGCTTTTTTTCTTCTTTCTCTTTAAAAATTCAAACATTTGTTTATCCAGTTGAAGCCTCTCAGCATCTAGCTCGCGACTTGTAGTTAGACTATTGATGCAGTTTGTTACATGATCTACATCAACTTGAGAAATAGTTGACTTACCCTTTCGTTTAGCCCTCTTCACTCCCATAGGACGAACCTCAATTGTTGGTGTATCTGAGTTTGATCTCTTAGAACTGTGACTGCTTTGCTGATCTTCAGCAATCATCCCACCTTGCCACTTCGAAAAGTGTTTCAGAATATCCCAACAATGCTCGAGTAGAATTTTTTTTCCGTTGTTAGTTTTTTCCCATATTTCTCGAGCTTCTCCTATAACATTATCTTCACTCCACCCACTCTTCCTTTTTTGGTCTGATATATAAGTGACGGGCCTAATATCTTTGCTGGCCGACTCCTCATTGTTAAGTAATACCGGCCAGCTTAAAGAGTCACTTGTCGTTACGAAGAACGTTTAGCTATTAGCTCCTTATTTTTATTATATTTTTTCTCTCTATTTCCTTCTCAAAATCTTGCTCATAAATCAGGAATGTATTGACATATCTAATCTTTTCTATTGTGGCTTTGAGTGTAGCTATTTGGTTTTGGACTTCCCCCTTCTTCATGCAAGTGTAATGAAGATGGGGTGCGGTTTCACCGCACAGTCCCTTTTTCTTCTAATCGTGATCGGCCGTTCGTTCGTGATCTCGATGAACCACATTAATTTTTTCCATGCATATTTTAGTCCCATTCACCTCGGCGTGCAATCTCATCTATTCGTGTATCCCACTCGCAAACTCGACCGTCCACCTCGCCACTGTTGTGCGATAATAAATCCGGATACTAATGGGGCCCAAAATCCGATAGTAAGCCTCTTTCTCTCTTTTCATTTTACTTGTGGCCCAAAGGAAAATTATCCTGATGCCTAGGAAAACATCGGCCCATTCATATTCATCATTCATTAGAAATAATATAGCTATATTATTAAGGGTAATTTGCAATTTGGTTCCCGACGTTTACATAATTTTGCAATGTAGTTCCCAACCTTTCTAATTCGCAAATTGGTAGCCTGACGTTGTCTTTTTTTTTTTGCAATCTGGCTATGAAACTAACATTTCGTTAAAAATCTAACTGAAGGCCAAGGCATGTGCGAGTCACATGTTTTTTCATGGGCATTTTTGTCATTTCCCGGAAAATGTTATCCCCTCTTCCCTTAAATCACACCATAACAGTCACAATATTTCTCACCCTCCTCCATTAAAACTCAATATTTCTCTCCCTCCTCCATTAAAACTCAATATTTCTCTCCCTCCTCCATTAAAACTCAATATTTCTCTCTCTAAATTTTCTATCTCACTTGCAATTTTTTCTCCCCTACCCTAGCTTGAATAACTTTCTTCTTCTTTTGTTCTTCATAATGCATTGCCTTAATACTTTAATACTGGGGTGTAGCCATGAAAGTAACCAAAAGAGAAGATCAAGTTTTCATACAAATCTGTGTTCCAGCTTAACAAAAGGCCATGACTAGCCACATTAAGGCCGTGATCAGCATATGCAAAAGCTACCCTATAAAAGAGTTTGGGTATGAATATCATCCCACATAGAAACATTTTTAACAAAAAAAAAGTCATACAAGTCTTCACAACTCTTCATCCAAGTCTTCTGTCAAATACAAGTGCCTTAAATGTAGAAAATAAATGCACACATATCAACATCCCGCTTTAAAATAAGAATGACCAACACAACAAAAACACAATAAAAAAATAACCACTTGCACTGTCGTGTAATAACATTTGTGTTCCCACCGTTTGTCTCTGTGAGATTCCCCTTGTACTCCGCAAAAGAAAGATTAAAATAATGAACAATTTAACCAAGACAAAAAAAGAAACAACATTATTAACTTTTCTCACCTCATTTAAGACCCCACTTGCCGCCTCATCGATGCTCTTTCTTAAAAGCAAAGATCAACAATGAGCCTTGTTCTTTAGCAACATGACATGTCCTTATTGTGACCATCTCCCTTCGCATACAGCCGCATTTGAAAGTGACTTTCAGTATACACTCTCTTCTTCACCTTTTTTGTCTCATCCTCAAGTTCAGCTGCAATCTCCACAGCCACACCTTCTGTCTTCTCCTTTTCTTTTTCCTTCTCAAATAAAGACCTTATTCTCATTTTCTTTGGTCTTCCTGGCAGTCTTCTTACAAGTGGAGGCTTTACAACGATATTTTCAGACTTGGGCCACATGTCCTCACTATCCACGGTTGACTGATATACTTGTATACCTCCTCGTATGTCTCAACCGATTAGCACTCATCAATATAGCTCTCAGATCTTTCTCTTCTAAAACAATACATGCAATGGCATGATCGCAAGTGGGATACCGCATAAATCCCATTTACCTCAGAACCCAAATCAACATTAACCTCATAACACAAGTCATCATTTGTACTTCATTATTCATCTCTTGAATATCCATTTTTCTTTTACCCTTGTCAATCATTTCATGACCATTACTTTCAACACCCATTTCAACATAAATTTCTGCCTCCTTCTCTTGTCTTGCACATAAATTTTTTGGTATATCCAAAACATCTTGATCACTTCTCAGTAAACTAAACCCATAATGAATATCCATCACATACATTTTGGGGCATTTACAAAAAACTACTTTTGAAAGGTGGAAATTACAAAAAAAAACACATAAGTTGGAAATTACAAAAAACTACTTTCTTTATTACAAAAAACTACTTTCTTTAATTTTGGGAACAAAAAAATTTATTATTTTTTTTTTTTTTGCAAAATTTTTTATTTTTTTTTTTTGCAAAAAAAAATTTTTTTTTTTGCAAATTTTTTTTTTTTTTTTTTTGGTCAGACAACTGTGACCTCCATTTCACTTAGCACTTAGCACAAAACCTTTTAAAAAATAACTGATAAATGACATTTATCGGTTGTTTAACCAAATACCAAGCACAAAAACTCATTAAACAACTGATAAATCCATTCATCAGTTGTTTGAACCAAACACTTAGCACAAAAATAACTGATAAACAACTGATAAACATGATATAACAACTGATAAACAATTGATAAACAAATTATAAACAACTGATAAACAACTGATAAACATGATAAACAACTGATAAACAACTGATAAACAACCGATAAACAACTGATAAACATGATAAACAACTGATAAATAAATGATAAACAACTGATAAACAATCGATAAACAACTGATAAACATGATAAACAACTGATAAATAAATGATAAACAACTGATAAACATGATAAACAACTGATAAAAAAATGATAAACATGATAAACAACTGATAAACAACTGATAAACATGATAAACAACTGATAAACAACTGATAAACATGATAAACAACTGATAAACAATTGATAAACAACTGATAAACATGATAAACAACTGATAAACAACCGATAAACAACTGATAAACACGGATAAACAACTGATAAACAACTGATAAACATGATAAACAACTGATAAACATGACAAACAACTGATAAACACTAATAAACAAATCGAGCAACTATGATAAACAATCGATAAACAATCAATAAACAATCGATAAACATGATAAACAACTAATAAACAATCGATAAACATGATAAACAATCGATAAACAACTCGATAAACAAATGATAAACATGATAAACAATCGATAAACAATCGATAAAGAATCGATAAACATGATAAACAACTGATAAACAATCGATAAACAACTGATAAACATGATAAACAATTGATAAACAACTGATAAACAACTGATAAACAACCGATAAACAACTGATAAACAACTGATAAACACGAATAAACAACTGATAAACAACTAATAAACATGATAAACAACTGATAAATATGATAAACAATTGATAAACACTAATAAACAAATGATAAACAACTGATAAACAACTGATAACCATGATAAACAACTGATAAGCAACCAATAAACAACTGATAAACATGATAAACAACTGATAAACATGATAAACAAATGATCAACAAATGATAAACAAATGATAAACATGATAAACAACTGATAAACAACCGATAAACAACTGATAAACATGATAAACAACTGATAAACATGATAAACAACTGATAAACATGACAAACAATTGATAAACAACTAAAAACCTTAAATCGGGACAGAATGTTTTTATGGCATACCCCCTTCGTCCCATACCAGTGTGGACTTATTTCCTTTTTAGTCCGTCCCAAGTTAGTGTGAACTGTCCAAAATGGCAAAGAATCTTTACTATTCCACCCACCCACTCATTCTCTCTCCTACTTTACTTTTACACTCACAATATTCTCTCTCCTAACTATTCCTCTCACTCATTCTCTCTCCTATTTAATTTTTCATTCTCACAAACACCTCCCCCACCTATTTCTCTCTCCTACTTTTCCTTAATTCCCGTGCCAAAAAAGTTGGTCCATGGTAGTGTGTAGGGCTATTACACGAAACGAGCCTGCTCGAGTTCGGCTCGAAAAAAGCTCGAGTTCGAGTGGGCTCGAGTTGAACTCGAACTCGAGCTCGAACCGATTTTTAAGCTCGTCATTTTTTCGAGCTCGGCTCGTATGTTCGACGAGCTCTGTTCGAGATCGACTCGTTTGAGCTCGAGCTCAAACCGATTTTTAAGCTGTGGGCACTGCATTTTCTTTCGCTTTAATATTATATATAGATAGATTATTTGCTAATCTTATGAAAAATATTTTTTTTCAAATAATTAAAATAAACATGTTTTTAAAATACTACTCCCTCCGTCCCTAAATGTTTGTCCCATTTGACTTTTTTGTTAAACTTTGACCACAAATTTATGAGAGATTAATCATGTTCATGAAATTCTAAAAGTTGTTGTTGATAATATTATTAATGGTGAATCAATAGAAATTTTTAGAATTTCATGAACATAATTAAATTGTCATATATTTGTGGTCAAAGTTCAACTAAAAAGTCAAATGAGACAAACATTTAGGGACGGAGGGAGTATATTATAAATAAGTAAAACTTCACGTAGTGATGTGCACTAAAAACCAATCGGTCATTAAAAACACTGAAAAAGATTGGTGATTAAAACACTACAAATAAAAATAAATGACATTAATATTTTAATCCTTAAGAAATACTCCCCTGTTCTATGTTCTATATACGTAAAAAGGATACTTTTTTATTATTCGAAAGTATTCTGCGAAGTTTTAAAATAAAAATGGAACTCATTTTTCATACTTTTAATAATTAGCAATCTGATGCCGGAGATGAAGATTAAAGATGATGATTTGTTTAATTAATTGGTGAAATTCGGCCTGAATTTCTTATAGCTTGGCCGGATTCAATGGACTCGTCGGAGGTGGTCGCCAGAGGTGGTCGCCGGAGGTGGGGAAGGTGGTCGCCGGAAGGAAGCTTGTCACCGGAGTTGGGTTGGGTAAAGATAGAGAGGGTAAAGAGAAATGGGTGTGTGTTTTGTGTGCAAAATAGTTTTTTGTAATATTCATATTTAGCTAAATAGTTTTTTGTAAAATCACAACTTACATGTTTTTTTTTGTAAATAGCATGTTTTTGAGTGAGTTTTTGATAAAAAGTCTCATACATTTTTTGGTAAAATACTAGAGTCTCAAGACTATGATTAAATCCCAAATTTGTTCACCATGTTTTTTAGATCAGAAAGTGTTATTTTGTCAGGTATAACATAGTCAAACCAAGCCACCCCACTACCAATGTACACTTTTTGTTCATTTTCAAAGTATCCCCCATAAATCATTCGAATAGTGTAGTAATTGTTCATACCTACACAATAAAAAAGCATTCAATATTCAAGACAAAAATTATAATAATGACATTGTTGCCCTTTGATATAAAGAAAAAGTCATTGTCTAAATGAACATTTTAGGAATCACAAATATACATACACATGTACATACAATGGATAAAAGGTACAAAACCCCAATTTTAAAAGTTTTCCTTTACAGTTGCCATCGAGCACCTGCCAAGCAGCTCTTGCAGTGCTCCAATGTGGCCTCATGAGCCGATCTCGTCACATCACCCTATTTACTTATTTTGTGCATGTGATTGATTTAACCGCCAATTGTGGGTTTCACTTAACATAAATTTCATCCTATCCATAAAGCATTAAAGTCGATTGTGTTGGGTTTTACGGGTCCATGCGCAGCGGAATTAAGCATTAAAACATAAAACTCAAGAAGCCCTAGGATCCGTTCTATACAATTAATTTAAATTCCTATGAGATAGAATTAAACCAACCTCGAACGCTTTCCGTTCTTGATCTATCGAACGATTTGATTATGTGATATCGAATCACAAACTTCGTTCTTCAACTTGATTGAACTCTAGGCCTTGATCGATGAACGAGCGAAGACCCTCTTTCGGTATCCACACCTTTGAATGAATTCAAGAACAACTTCTTGATGATTGCTAGATCTAAAACCTTGAAGAATATTGAGAGTATTTGATTGTGATTTTTTCTTGAAAATTTCGGCTAGTCTATTAGGGTTGACAGACCCTCTTATTTATACTACATTAGTATCCATATTAGAGTCCTAATCAAATTAGGAAACAAGTCTGTCAAACCGCCTTGAGACCCATTGTGTCGCACGACCTCACGGGGTATATTGCCTTGATGTGTCGCACGACCACACATGGTCAAGTAATAGTTTCTCAATCATTCTTCCTCTGGTTTAACCAATTCATTCTAGTTGTGTGTGACCCAATAGGATTACATTATATTGGCAATGAGTTCGATCATATCGAACCTCATAAGACATAAGCGGACTCTAGCAAGCCATTATGTCTACCCAAATAATGTAACGTAAGAGTTCACGTTTCCAACGGTGTACTTCCATTTCTCCCATTGTCTCACGATGTTATATTGAACACAAGTCATGGTCATTGTCAACTTGTCTAAGTTCAATGCTTTCTCGATTCCTTGAGTATAATGATAATTCCAATCATATTGGGGTACGGCCATACACTTTCATCATTATCACTCATCGAGGGGCCCAAGCAAAATATCTCTCTTTCGAGGGACAAATTCGATCTTGACTTATCATCCTTCCCATCATGAATCCGATCATGCCAAAGATAGCCTTTATGGATATCGTGTTAAGATATCGTTTGACTAAAATCAAACATGACTTTTCATCATATGTAAGGTGTGAGGACCCCGACCCGGAACCTACACGTGTCCCGAGTTGGTGCGTCCCCAAACTAACCCAAAAACACTAAACTTTTAAAACTTTACTTTGACTTTCAAACATGAACATGAATAACATAACATTTCAAAAGAACTCCACTCTACTCCACATCGGAGGAGGAGATAACTAACTTTGAAAATAGTTAACTGTTTAGTTACAAAAGATTTAAGGTTATGACGTAGAGTTTAAGGTTTATAATTACAAACTCCAAGAATGGAATTACCAAAATACAATTTATACGTCACCCTAAACATACCCTGACAATACCCCAAAAGATTACTCCAAACTCCTCTCCGTCCTTACTTGGGCGGTCCTCCTGTCTCGGGATCTAAAACAATAAAGGGAGAGGGGTGAGAATAAATCTCAGCAAGCTATTATGGATGCAAAGAATATGCCAAATAAATGCAACATATAACAAGTCACACATAACACATTGGGAAAGCTATAAACACATTCCATTACCTTGGTTTACCTTTTCCCGTCCGAACAAAGAGTCGTACAACATTGGGTATAATAATACTCCAATTACAGCTGAGCCGCTTAAGCAATACTCACGTCTTATAAGACCCGTTTTTCAGTGGAACCATATAAGACAGAGCAACTCTGTAAGGCTTTTCGCTCAATACAGAAGCTATACCCCAACCCGTGGCCACAGTGAGGGGACGGCCACGTATATAACATAATCCGATCACATTAGGTCACACTTCCATAATTGATCGTATTCTCGTTATACCCCAACGTCACCGACTCAACATATATCAAGCACATAATAGATACTTGAATAAAATCCACATAAAGGGATAAGCAATAGCCACATGGTAATATATACTCATGCCTAAACAATATGAAAGTGCAACAATTTATGAATACATCCAACAATATCAACAACAATGTATATAACATTAAACAAGGAGTTGAGGGATCATTAACCTACCCTACAATTTCCATATACAAGGATACAAGGCCTAAGTGAAGGTTCAAGTTCAATTACCAAGTGGGAGTGTCCAATTATAAGTGGCCAACAACTTGCTAAACGATCCTAGTTCAAATCAAGAAATATTGGTTCAGGGCCTTGGGCGACCGCCACACCACTGGGCGACCGCCCAAGTGGATTGCCAAAGAGAATGAAGTTTCGCCAAATGGGCGACCGCACACTCATACGTGGGCGACCACTCATAAGGGGGATGGGCGACCGCCTCATCACTGGGCGACCGCCCAAGTGAAATTCCCAAGCTCACTAACTTACCGCCAACATGGGCGACCGCCTACCTCACTGGCGACCGCCCATGCCTCCCGCCCGCATCGCTTTTCAACAATTTAAGCCTAGGTTCCAAGTCCTTCTTACTAAGTTATGTTCAAGAACACCAAATCATAACTTAATCTTACCAAGTCCCATGAAAACAAGTAAATTCAAACCAAGTTATCCTAAATCATTTATCTCTACCCATTTCAAACCCTTTTTACAAAAATCTTCCATGAACCCTAACTTCAAAATTCCATTTTCAACACATTCAACTCCCAATAGGTTTCCCAAGCAAGAAATCACCAACATAAGAACAAGAACCACAAGAAATATTCATGAGCATTCATGAGAAGAGAAGTCATAACAACTTACTTGAATTTTAGAAGGAAATGTGAATCTTTCTAGTTAGATGAGTTCCCCAAGATGCTCAATCTTCAACTGTGCTCATAGACTTGGTTTTTGGTGAAGAATATCTTGACTTCAAAGCTTGGCAAAGAGGGCTTCAATGGAGGTTTCTTCTATGCTTTCTCTAGGATGATTTTGGATGAATGAAGGAGAAGGAGGGAGAAGGGAGTAAGAGAGGTGAGGGAGGGGAAACACTTGGCAAGGGAGGAAGGGTTCTACAAAATGGCCCCCCATGGGAAAAATAGCAAGGCTTTCACCCAAATCATTTTTAAATTAAAAATAAATCTTATCCCATTAATTATCCTACTCATTTAACCTCCCCACATTATTTATCATTTTATTAATTTTCCATTTTTATTATTTCCACAAGTTTCTTTATTTAATGACCAATAAATTCTTATAAGATCCCAAATTTACTTTTCACCCAATTTATCTAAATTTAAGAATTTAAAGGACATAATTGAACACATAAAGCTAGCATGAATATTAAAAGCATATAATTAAATATTAAAATGAGTGCCTAGGGTTGGGGTCGTCACACTCACTCCCCCTTAAAGAAAATTCGACCCGAATTTTAAAAAGGAAACTTACTTGAATTTTCAAACAACCACGGGTATTTCGCTCTCATCTCCGACTCTAGCTCCCACGTCGCTTCCCTCAACCGTGTGGTTCTTCCAAAGGACTTTACTATCGGAATACTCTTGGTTCTCAACTCTTTAACTTGGAATTCTAAGACTCTTAATGGCTCTTCAACATACGACATGTCCGCTTGGACATCATCGGGAGGAGAGCTCAAAACATGGGAGGGATCATGACAATACTTTCTTAACATCGAGACATGGAAAACATCATGGAGCAAAAAGAGAGACGGAGGCAACGCTAACCGGTAAGCCAATTCCCCTATCTTCTCTAGAATCTCAAACGGTCCCACAAACCTCGGAGCCAACTTACCCTTATTACCAAACCTTTTAATCCCCGTCCTCGGAGAAACCTTCAAGAACACAAAGTCACCAACCCGAAATGATAAATCCCGTCTTCTATTGTCGGCGTAGCTTTTCTGTCGACTCTGAGCTGTCTTCAATCTATCCCGAATCACTTTGATCTTCTCCGTAGAATCTCGAACCAAATCCGGGCCCCAAAGTCTCGCTTCACCAACCTCGTCCCAACACATCGGAGATCGACACTTCCTACCATACAACGCCTCATACGGAGCCATCTCGATACTTGACTGATAACTATTGTTGTACGCAAACTCCACTAAAGGTAGATGATCCTCCCAAGACAATTGGAAATCCATCACACAAGCTCGTAACATATCCTCAAGTATCTGAATAGTTCTCTCGGACTGACCATCGGTTTGAGGATGAAACGCGGTACTAAAACACAACTTAGAACCCAAGGCTTCATGTAATGCTCTCCAAAATCTAGATGTAAACCTCGGATCTCTATCGGAAACAATACTAACCGGAACCCCGTGAAGTCTTACAATCTCCTTTAAGTACAACTGAGCTAACTTCTCTAACGAATACTTGGTTGATACCGGAAGAAAATGAGCCGACTTCGTCAACCGATCCACAATAACCCATATAGCATCCATCTTCTTCGCGGTGAGAGGTAAACCCGAAACAAAATCCATCGAAATTCCTTCCCATTTCCATTCCGGAATATCCAATGGTTGAAGTAGACCCGCCGGTCTTTGATGTTCTGCCTTAATCTGTTGACAAGTCAAACACTTAGATACATAATCCGCTATTTCCCTTTTCATTCCATTCCACCAATATCCACGCTTCAAATCTTGATACATTTTGGTACTCCCCGGATGAATCGCAAACTTGGATTTATGGCCATCCTCTAAAACACGCTTCTTGATTTCCGGCGATGACGGAACGCAAATTCTCCCTTGGAAAGTTAAAATCCCATCTCGATTCAAAGCAAAATCCCCGGCTTTCCCATCTTGCACTTGATCACAAATTTTCTTCAATTCCGGATCTTCTTGTTGAGCTTCCTTCAAATCACCATACAATGCCTCGGAACGGCTCGAACATTCGCAACTATCACTTCACGCTTCAACCCCCGAGAACTCAAGGCTGTCACATACGCCTTTCGGCTAATCGCATCGGCCACCACATTGGCCTTCCCTGATGATAGGATATGACACAATCAAAATCCTTCAAAAACTCTAACCATCTTCTTTGCCGGTTGTTCAACTCCTTTTGGGTAAATAGGTACTTCAAACTCTTATGATCGGTGAAAATCTCGAATTTCGCCCCATAAAGGTAGTGCTTCCACTTATGCAACGCAAATACAATCGCCGCCAATTCCATATCATGAGTGGGGTAATTCTGTTCCGCCGGTGATAACTTCCTAGAGGCATACGCAATAACCTTCCCATTCTCGCATCAACACACATCCCAAACCCGCCTTCGAGGCATCACTATAAATAACAAAATTCTCGCAACCACTCTAAGGGTAAGAACCTGGAGCCGTCGTCAACCTCTTCTTTAATTCATCAAAACTTGCTTCACACTTGGAATCCCACACAAACAATACATCTTTCCGAGTCAATCTAGTCAATGGAGTAGCAATCCGAGAAAACCCCTCAATGAACCTCCAATAGTACCCCGCCAAACCCAGAAAACTACGGACTTCAGTCACGGTCGACGGTTGCTTCCAATTAACCACGGCTTCAATCTTTGCAGATCCACGGAAATCCCCGAACTCGACACCACATGCCCCAAGAAAGAAATGCGCTCAAGCCAAAACTCGCACTTACCGAACTTAGCATACAAGCTTGCTTCTCACGAAGAACGGACAAGACAATCCTCAAATGATTCTCATGCTCTTCCCGGACTTAGAATACACAAGAATATCATCAATAAAGACCACCACAAAACTATCGAGATAAGGCTTGAAGACACGGTTCATCATATCCATAAACACTACTGGAGCATTAGTCAACCCAAACGGCATCACCACAAACTCATAATGACCATATCTAGTACGGAAAGCCGTCTTAGCAACATCATCCGGCCTAATCTTCAATCGATGGTATCCGCTTCTCAAGTCAAGCTTTGAGTAGATAACGGAACCTTGGAGTTGGTCAAACAAATCATCTATATGCGGAAGAGGATACTTATTCTTAATAGTGGCTTGGTTCAACAAACGATAGTCAATGCACAATCGTAAGGTACCATCCTTCTTCCTAACAAACAAGACCGGTGCTCCCCACTGGGACACACTAGGATCGAATAAAACCTCGGTCTAACAATTCTTGCAATTGGACCTTCAACTCTTTTAACTCGGCCTAGGAGCCATTCTATAGGGTGCTTTAGAGATAGGAGCGGTACGGTACTAAGTCAATACAAAACTCTATCTCACGGTCCGGAGGCATAGAGTACTCACTAGAGAACACATCACTAAATTCATTCACAACCGGAACATGAGCTAACTCGGGAGACTTCTTATTGGAATCTACCACATAAGCTAAGTAACCCGTACACCCCTTAGATAGCATCTTTCTAGCTTTTAAGGCGAAATAACATGTAACCCGAACATAGATTTATCGGCATCAAATATAAATGTAGGCACATCGTGCATAGCAAATGAGACTCGCTTCCTACGATACTACCAAAGCATGGCACCGACTCAACCAATCCATACCAAGGATCACATCAAAATCACGGATTGGTAACTCGACCAAATCCACCGGCAATACATGCCCACATATAGTCACATCACATCCACGATATATCAAAGAAGATTCAAGGCTCGCTCCCATAGGAGTAGAGACCTCTAACACATAAGGCATAGATTCGTGCAAGATATGCAATGAGAATGCAAAATGAGAAGCCACAAATGAATGGGAAGACCCGGGATCTATAAGAATGCGGGCCTTAACTCTGAGACAGAACTATACCTCTAATGACGGCATTAGGATCGACCTCTCCTCGACCCAAAGCAAACACACGACCTTGGACTTTATCCTTAGGTTTCCCATCAACATCTCTCTTCACACCACTACCTTGACCCCGAATCCGGTACCCGTCGCTTGCTTGATTCGTAACTTGGGACAATTCCTCCCGAAATGGCCCGGCGATCCACACTCCAAACACTTGCCTTGTTTGCTCCAACATTTGTCTTCGGAATGCCCTATCCTCTTGCAAAACCCACATGTTGTCCCAAGCCGACCGGAAGTCGCACGATTTGCCGGAGCCGCCACATGACCTCCTCGATTCGCCCTGGGTGAAAGTCCTCGAGCCGCGCTCTATTCTCGTCCCGATCCTTGACCCCGAAATCTGTTCTGTTTCCTCCTTCATTCTTACCACGATGCTCCTCTATGTCGTTCTCAATCCGGTACGCCATATTCACCGCCGCTTGGAAATTGGCGAAGTTATGCGTCAACAATCGCTTCCGAAACTCAACTCTTAAACCTTTCACAAACCGGTAAACTCGCCTCTCCTCATCGGCACCAAATGGGGACAATATCGGGCCAACTACGTGAACTTTGCCGAATACTGCGCTATCGTCATGGTCCCTTGCTCCAGCTTCAGGAACTCGCCTTCTTTCTTGTCCCTAGTAACCATCGGCACAAAGTGATCTCGGAACTTGAGCGTGAAGTTTTCCCACGTCTGCGGTGTCAAATCTCGGTCCCAACCATCCTTTACCACTTGCCACCAATGCTCCGCTGGTCCTTCCAATTTGAAAACGGCGCATCTCACTTTCTCCGCATCCGTACTCTCCATAGCCGCGAAAATCTTGTTCATAGCCTCAAGCCACCTCTCAGCCTTCACCGGATCCGGATCTCCGTTGAAGCTAGGAGGAGACATCTTCACAAACTTCTCCAACCCATGTTGCCCTTGTCTGCCTAGATTCTGATTCAAATTCTGATTCTGAGTTGCCATATGCTGAAGGAACCCTCGGAACATGTCCATCATCTCGGCGTTCGGATTACCAACACCACCCAAACCCAGATTCGGATCACCTTCATTTCCCGCCATTACAACAAACTCCTGCATTAAACACTCGACGTCAGTTACCACACACTCTCACTCAGCTAGACTCTACCCAAGAATTCTAACCGAGCTCTGATACCAACTGTGAGGACCCCGACCCGGAACCTACACGTGTCCCGAGTTGGTGCGTCCCCAAACTAACCCAAAAACACTAAACTTTTAAAACTTTACTTTGACTTTCAAACATGAACATGAATAACATAACATTTCAAAAGAACTCCACTCTACTCCACATCGGAGGAGGAGATAACTAACTTTGAAAATAGTTAACTGTTTAGTTACAAAAGATTTAAGGTTATGACGTAGAGTTTAAGGTTTATAATTACAAACTCCAAGAATGGAATTACCAAAATACAATTTATACGTCACCCTAAACATACCCTGACAATACCCCAAAAGATTACTCCAAACTCCTCTCCGTCCTTACTTGGGCGGTCCTCCTGTCTCGGGATCTAAAACAAGAAGGGAGAGGGGTGAGAATAAATCTCGGCAAGCTATTATGGATGCAAAGAATATGCCAAATAAATGCAACATATAACAAGTCACACATAACACATTGGGAAAGCTATAAACACATTCCATTACCTTGGTTTACCTTTTCCCGTGCGAACAGTAGTCGTACAACATTGGGTATAATAATACTCCAATTACGGTGAGCCGCTTAAGCAATACTCACGTCTTATAAGACCCGTTTTTCGGGGAACCATATAAGACAAGAGCAACTCTGTAAGGCTTTTGGCTCAATACAAGCTATACCCCAACCCGTGGCCGCGGGAGGGGACGGTCGCGAATATAACATAATCCGATCACATTAGGTCACACTTCCATAATTGATCGTATGCGTTATACCCCAACGTCGGTGACTCAACATATATCAAGCACATAATAGATACTTGAATAAAATCCACATAAAGGGATAAGCAATAGCCACATGGTAATATATACTCATGCCTAAACAATATGAAAGTGCAACAATTTATGAATACATCCAACAATATCAACAACAATGTATATAACATTAAACAAGGAGTTGAGGGATCATTAACCTACCCTACAATTTCCATATACAAGGATACAAGGCCTAAGTGAAGGTTCAAGTTCAATTACCAAGTGGGAGTGTCCAATTATAAGTGGCCAACAACTTGCTAAACGATCCTAGTTCAAATCAAGAAATATTGGTTCAGGGCCTTGGGCGACCGCCCACACCACTTGGGCGACCGCCCAAGTGGATTGCCAAAGAGAATGAAGTTTACGCCCAAATGGGCGACCGCACACTCATACATGGGCGACCACTCATAAGGGGGATGGGCGACCGCCCTCATCACTTGGGCGACCGCCCAAGTGAAATTCCCAAGCTCACTAACTTACTGCCAACATGGGCGACCGCCTACCTCACCTGGGCGACCGCCCATGCCTCCCGGCCCAGATCAGTTTTTCAACAATTTAAGCCTAGGTTCCAAGTCCTTCTTACTAAGTTATGTTCAAGAACACCAAATCATAACTTAATCTTACCAAGTCCCATGAAAACAAGTAAATTCAAACCAAGTTATCCTAAATCATTTATCTCTACCCATTTCAAACCCTTTTTACAAAAATCTTCCATGAACCCTAACTTCAAAAATTCCATTTTCAACACATTCAACTCCCAATAGGTTTCCCAAGCAAGAAATCACCAACATAAGAACAAGAACCACAAGAAATATTCATGAGCATTCATGAGAAGAGAAGTCATAACAACTTACTTGAATTTTAGAAGGAAATGTGAATCTTTCTAGTTAGATGAGTTCCCCAAGATGCTCAATCTTCAAATGTGCTCCTAGACTTGGTTTTTGGTGAAGAATATCTTGACTTCAAAGCTTGGCAAAGAGGGCTTCAATGGAGGTTTCTTCTATGCTTTCTCTAGGATGATTTTGGATGAATGAAGGAGAAGGAGGGAGAAGGGAGTAAGAGAGGTGAGGGAGGGGAAACACTTGGCAAGGGAGGAAGGGTTCTACAAAATGGCCCCCCATGGGAAAAATAGCAAGGCTTTCACCCAAATCATTTTTAAATTAAAAATAAATCTTATCCCATTAATTATCCTACTCATTTAACCTCCCCACATTATTTATCATTTTATTAATTTTCCATTTTTATTATTTCCACAAGTTTCTTTATTTAATGACCAATAAATTCTTATAAGATCCCAAATTTACTTTTCACCCAATTTATCTAAATTTAAGAATTTAAAGGACATAATTGAACACATAAAGCTAGCATGAATATTAAAAGCATATAATTAAATATTAAAATGAGTGCCTAGGGTTGGGGTCGTCACATAAGGTCATGATAATCTCAGGTCTAGGGACTAAATGAAGTAACCTTATGAGATTTACTTATGACACTTGACCATGTCATAAATCTCATGCGGGTCATGTCCAGTCACTTGTTCTCTAACAAGTACTCATAATTTCAATGTGCATCTCTATGCATATAATCATCACATGATTATCCATTGACAATTATACTAATTGTTCTCTTAATAATTAGGGACGCAGATTATTATTAACAAATATACAAAACATATAATAATCAATTGATAATCATCTCATATAATAATAAATAATGTCAACACATAAGTCTATGAATCATAGGCCTAGGGCATAACACCAACAGTCTCCCACTTGCACTAGGCCTAATCTACCATGTATCGAATACCCATGGACCTAACATGACCATCATGTTTAGCTTGCGAGAGAGCCTTAGTTAGTGGGTCCGCCACGTTGTCATCAGTGTCTACTCTGCATATCTTAACGTCTTCCCTTTCACATATCTCACGGATAATGTGGAAACGTCGAAGTATATGTTTGGATCTCTGGTGTGACCTTGGTTCCTTTGCTTGTGCAATGGCACCATTGTTATCACAGTAAAGTTCAATAGGGTCTCTGATGCTTGGAACGACTTCCAAATCACTAATGAACTTCTTGATCCAAACTACTTCCTTAGCTGCATCGGATGCCGCTATGTACTCAGCTTCGGTTGTAGAATCAGCGACGGTACTTTGCTTGGAACTTTTCCAACTCACAGTTCCTCCATTAAGCGTAAACAAAAATCCAGTCACGATCTGAAATCATCTTTGTCAGTTTGGAAGCTAGCATCTGTGTAGCCTTTGACTACAAGATCTTCTTCTATTCCTCCAAAGACCAAGAATACATCCTTAGTTCTTCGTAAGTACTTAAGGATATTCTTGACTGCTATCCAATGTGGTTCGCCGGGATCCGATTGGTACCTACTCGTCATACTTAAAGCACACGAGATATCGGGTCTAGTACATAACATAGCATACATGATAGACCCAATTGCCGAAGCATATGGAATACCATTCATTCTCTTTCGCTCATCATTAGTCTTAGGACTTTGATTCTTGCTAAGAGATATACCATGCAATATTGGCAAGTTTCCTCTTTTAGAATTTTCCATTTGGAATCTTCTAAGGACTTTGTCAATGTAAGTACTTTGACTTAAACCAATCATCCTCTTGGATCTATCTCTATAGATCTTGATACCAAGGATATATGCGGCTTCGCCCATATCTTTCATTGAAAAACACTTTCCTAACCAAGACTTAACAATGCAGAAGTGCAGAAACGTCATTTCCAATGAGTAAGATATCATCGACATACAACACTAAAAAGAGTGCTACGCTCCCACTAATTTTCTTGTACACACAAGGTTCATCTTCGTTCTTGATAAAGCCAAACTCCTTGATTGCTTCATCAAAACGTAGATTCCAACTCCTAGAAGCTTGCTTTAATCCATAAATGGATTTACGCAACTTACACACCTTGTTAGAATTTTTCCTGGATCGACAAAACCTTCGGGTTGTATCATGTATACATCCTCGAAGTAACTTCCCATTAAGGAAAGCTGTTTTGACATCCATTTGCCATATCTCATAGTCATAATATGCGGCTATGGCAAGTAAAATTCTAATAGATTTAAGCATAGCTACAGGCGAAAAGGTTTCATCATAGTCTATGCCATGAATCTGCCTATATCCCTTAGCTACTAGCCTAGCCTTATAGGTGTGCACCTTCCCATCCATGTCGGTCTTCTTCTTGAAGACCCATTTGCACCCTATGGTTTTTACACCTTCGGGTGGATCAATCAAGTTCCAAACTTGATTATCAGCCATGGATTGTAATTCGGACTTCATGGCCTCTTGCCATTTTTCCGAATCAGGAGCGGATATCGCTTCTTGATAGCAAGTGGGTTCATCGTTTTTGATTAACTCCACTTCATCACTTTTTGTAACGAGAAATCCATATCTCTCGGGTTCGGATCGTGACCTACCACTTCGGCGAAGAACTTGTGCATCTTGAACCGGTTCCACAACGGTTTGTGAACTTGGTTCAGTTTCTACCATTGATTCAATGTTGTTTTCGGGTTCTCGAATTTCTTCGAGATCTATTTTACTCCCACTGGTTCCTTTGCGAAGAAATTCCTTTTCTAAGAAAGTACCATTTCGAGCAACAAACACTTTGTTCTCGTTTCGGTTGTAGAAATAGTATCCTTTGGTTTCCTTAGGATATCCCACGAAAACACATTTATCAGATTTAGGTGCTAGCTTGTCGGAAGTTAACTTCTTGACATATGCATCGCAACCCCAAATCTTCATGAAAGACAAACTATGTTTTCTTCCATGCCACATTTCATATGGGGTCTTTTGAACCGATTTGGTAGGAACTCTGTTTATAGTGAAAGCAGCAGTTTCTAGTGCATGTCCCCAAAAGGATAAAGGAAGCTCAACTTGACACATCATAGAACGAACCATGTCCAACAAAGTTCTATTCCTCCTTTCAGACACACCATTCCATTGTGGTGTTCCGGGTGGAGAGAGTTGTGAGGACCCCGACCCGGAACCTACACGTGTCCCGAGCTGGAGCGTCCTCAAACTAACCCAAATTTCCTTAACTTTTAAAACCTTTAATTAACTTTCAAAAATAAATACAATTGTTGTAATCATTTCAAAATAAATCTACACCTTTTCACAATGGAGAAATAGTTGACTAACTTAGAAAGTAAGAAACTGTTTTAGTTACAAAAAGGCCTCGGTTATAACATAAAATGAAGATTTATAATTACAATTCCGTAAATGAATTATACCAAAGTACACTTTCTATACCAACCTAATCATACCCCGACAATTCCCACCATATAACTTCCAAACTCCTCACCGCCCTTACTTGGCTGGTCCACCTGTCTCGGAATCTAAAACAGTAAAGGGAGAGGGGTGAGAATAAATCTCAGCAAGCTATTATGAATGCAGCAATATGCCAAATAAGATGCAACACATAACAAATTGTATATAACACCTTGGAAAAGCCGTAAACACTTTACATTACCTCGGTTTACCTTTTCCCGTTTGAACAATAGTCGTACAACGAGGGGCAACACTCCTCTTTTCTGTGAATGCATATTCACCCGAACCAAGAATTTTACCATATAAAGAACAATCAATAACGTAGAATAAACAGGGAGAAATAAATACCCTCAAACAACCGAGATAGTTATTGTCATAACTCATCTCCTGTGAACTGCTTAGGCATTATTCACAAACAAATCATACAACTGAGATAGTTATTGTCATAACTCATCTCTTATGAACTGCTTAGGCAATATTCATAAACAACCCCCGAACAACCGAGATAGTTATTGTCATAACTCATCTCCTGTGAACTGCTTAGGAAATATTCACCAGAAACAACCCGCTAACAACCGAGATAGTTATTGTCATAACTCATCTCCTGTGAACTGCTTAAAGCAATATTCACCGTAACTAACCCTCCAACAACCGAGTATACCAAGTCCAAGACATATCATAAACTTGCAATATAAATCCACACTTGGGATAACAATATAACCATAAGATAAATAAATCCACACTTGGGATAATATAATAACATGCTAAATAATCCACAAAAGGGGATAAGCAATATAACAACGTATCATAAACAATTCCTACGTAGTCATTTCACAACTTCGGATAACCTCAATAAGAGTTCATGATCTACCTCCCAAGTTTGAACTACATTGGTGAAGTACGAATCAAGCTTAATAACCAATTTCCGGACAATATTCTATATTACAAGGTCTTTATAGGAATTCATGTTAGATTTATCAAGTCGGAGTTACATTTGATAAGGCCAAATAAGATTTCCAAACAATTCACGATTAGAGCTTAATGTGCTTCCGTAGTTCCATAGTAACCCAATTAAGGTGTCATTAAGTGATACAATTGTTCTAAGTATAACCTAGGTTAAAAGGATTAATTCATATCCGGAAAGGTTAGATTCCAAACTTTATTTTGGTTAAGGGTCATACTAGGAGGTTACTAGTGAAAATTCAGCGAAACAGGGAACTGGGCAAAATTCTGCCAACATGGGCGACCGCCCTAACCACTTGGGCGACCGCCCAAGTGGACTTTAAAGCCAATGTGAGTTCTGCCGTGATGGGCGCCGCCCAAGCCCCCTACGGGCGACCGCCCAAGCCTTCCTCCACCCCAATTTCGATTTTTACCCATTTTGAACCTAGTCTTCCTTTCCTTATACCATGCCTATCACAAGAACACCAAAGGGAACCTTAGCTTGACCAAGTCTCACTCCAAACAAGTAAACCCAAACCCAAGTAACCTTAGATTGATTATTACTACAAATTCCACCCATTTCAACCCTTTAGATTGTCTTCCTTGAACCCTAACTTCAACTAGTTTCATTTTTCAATCATCCAACTTCCATTAAGGTTTCCAAGGCATGAAATCAACATCACAAGAACAAGAACAACATTTAAAGAACTTATGAACAAGTAGGAGAAGGGAATCATAACAACTCACCTAGCAAATATGGAATGGAATGAAGATCTTCTTAGCTTGATGAGCTCCTCTCTTCACCCCGAACACAAAAGTACTCTCGAATTTAAAAATGGAGAAGATTTAGACTTAGGAGGATCTTGGGGTTGAGGCTTCCCCAAGGAGCTTCCATGGGAGTTGTAAAAGAAAATAAAATGAAGGAGAAGAAGGAGGAAGAAGGGAGTAAGAGGAGGGGAGGGAGTTTGGACACATGGCAAGCTTGGGGGGAGTAAGACCATTTTGGCCCCCCTCACAAAATATCTAGAACTAGGGCTTTCACCCAAAATTAACCCTTCCCCCCAATTATAAATTCTACCCATTTTAACCTCCTCTTCTATTTATCTAATTCCCATTTTTATTATTTCCCCATGGTTCTTATTTAATACCCCATAAATTTTTAAAAGATTCTAAATTTACTTCTCACCCCTTTTATCTTAAATTAAGAATTTAAAGACATAATTGAACACATAAAGCTAATTTAAATATTAAAAGCATATAATATAATATTTAAAATTAGTACCTAGGGTTGGGGTCGTCACATTCACTCCCCCTTAAAGAAAATTCGTCCCAAATTTGACTGTCACTTACCTAAATTTTCAACCTGCCTCGGTTACTTATGTATACCTCAGATTCCAATTCCCAAATAGTCTCTTCAATGTTGTGATTCCTCTCCAAGAATTTTAATTCCATTGACAATACGGTATTACAACCTAATGTTCCAAGAATACCATGCAATTATCACTAACCCGAATTTTCACGACCTCAATAAAAATATAAATAATTAAAAGTATTACAACTTATGTCACCAAATACATTACGATATGACATTTAAAACTTCGAATACTCTATAAGCTGCTCCAAGCCAGTCTATAAGTCAAATCACCAACCTTTTCTAAAACTTCAAATGGACTAACAAACTTTGGCGCCAATTTACCTTAGGCCTTGCTTCACTAATCTCACCCCAACAAATTAGAGATCGATAATTTCTTCCCAAACCACGCCTCATACGGTTTCATCTCAATGTTAGAATGATAACTACTATTATACGCACTCAACCACGGGTAACCATACGTACTATTGACTACTAACATCCATTGTTCATGTCCGTAGCATATCATCAACAACAAGTAATGATTCCTCAAATTTTTACAAGGTTAAACTTAATAGCATTCCTACTTTCCCAAAAGGACCTTCCCAAATGATGTCTATCCAATCCATTTAACACTATGGGGTTTATACAATCGAACTATCCCCTAACATATGTGAGGACTTTATCAATAAACATCTCATCAAGCTATATATATAACGAGTAGAAAATACAATTCAGCTTTCTATAACAGAACAACATACCCTTCTTTACTTCCAATGTAACTCAATCACAAAATCTATAGTGATGATACTCTCAAGTTCAACCTAGAACTCTAAATACTTTAATAAGGCTTCTAACGTCGAATTTTTATTTTCACATTTATGATCAAACCAACTTATGTCTTGACTCAATTGAAATGAGTTAGTTCAATTATCTTATCCGCAGTTCTCATAATGCAACATTAAACAATTGCCCATGAAATAATAAATATGGACATGCTAATAAGACCCTGATTTCACGAACGGAATATTAATTGACCATATTTCACAATTCAATGTTCTAATTATGTTCGGGTCCAAAGGACGGATCGCATTCAACTCACATGGTTGGCCGCCCACAACGGAGCCGATCCAACTCCAATACAAAAATCAAGTCTCTGCGACTTCCACATTAGTAACTCCACAAATTACCAATTATTTCTGCTCAAAACTTTTAATACAATTAATCACTATAGGGGAACTAGGTTGCCTTTCTACTTGCTTCTGTACGAACTATAACTTTAAAATAACATGTCTTTCGAAAATTTACAACATCTTTCAGAATTTCAAACGATAATATAAAAAGAGATCCAAAAAGACCCGAATGGTTTATTTATTTAAAACCGGCCCATACCAGTTTTAATTAACTAAACCACTCACAAATTTAAGAAATTTCAAAGGATTGATAAGCTAACAAAATAACTCGAGTGATTTAATTATCTATAACCGTCCCATACCAGTGGTAGATAGTTAAATTACTCACAGATTTTAATTTACACAAAAACGGTTTACTGACCTTATTAAATCAACTATCCCCAAGGGCACAATTGTTCATACCGAAGTTCAATATACAATCCAAAGTTTTAAAGCACATTTAAAACAATTCTAACATAATATTTTTGTTTGACTTCCAATTATAGCGTAGCCACCACTCGTAATATTTTTACTTAGTTAAATTCCCTATAAGAAAACACAATCTCGTAATACTTATTACTATTTCCGATAAATAACACTAAAACATTCATTAAGATAAATATTTTGGTAAACCATCCTCAATTCCATAATTCCTCAAGTTGAAAATTCAACACTCTTATTTAATTTGAGTCATCTATTCACCACCTTTGATATTGGTATTGTACTTAGCAACAACATATTGTAAACATCTAGTTTCCGATCAAATACCATAATTTCTAAATAAGAAAATATAATTGGAACTCACCTAGGTCAATCATCCCCAAATTTCAATTAAACATTAACGGTATATTCTAACTTACCTCCCTATAACCATCAACAACTCAAAATCCGTATAACGTAAATATCTTCCAAGCATCACACCAATCCCTTATATGAGTCACGCAACTAAGTCAACCTATCCGGTGTAATCATCCTAAAGTATCCTGTCTTCCAATAAGATTTATCCTCATTTTATTTTCTCAACTAGTGATAATCATCTCTCAAAACAACCCATATAAATATTTTACCAATTCCTGAAGTTGGTCCTACAAGTCACCAATAATTACATCTATTATACTTCTTCGCCTTTACTCTATTTACCTTTCCATAACTAATACACAATCCATAAATCAAAACGGTCATACTAGATATAAATGTTGTCTTAAGTATATCCTTAAAGCAAATATTTACTGTAATTGTAACACTCCAAAAATTTCAACTAATAACCATTGAGTATCCTACTAGTTTCTAAAATCAGTCATACAAATCATCAACAAGTGATAATGAATACTTATTCTTCACAGTTACTAATTTGAGATCTCCATAATCTATAATTATCCACCAAGTATCATCTTTTCTAAATATAGTACTAATTTATCCTTACGGAGAGTCGCTAAGCTAATTATCTTCTTTATCAAATACTTTCCCAAGATGAATCATCAAGTCCATCATCCCAATTAGTGTCCTCTATCTAGGAATCCGAATACCATAATAGTACCTTATAGCAACTCAAAATCTCAATATCCGGGTATGATACCTGATGAAACCCATTTTGAAACTCACACAGAAAACACCACTTAGTCAACTAATAGCACATAAGGCAAAGATATATTAGTTCTATAAGATCTCGTACTCGCGATTTTTTATAACTCATATAATCCCACTTAGACTATCACTTTCAATACTAGTCTCATATATCTAGTCTCTACCACGAGACACCAATGTATAAATACTCACGCACGTTATACAACCATAAACGATTCCTAACTAGGCCATATACCTAACCTCAACTAAGAGTTCACCAATTTATTTACCACCGGTACATGAGATAATTCAGGTGTCTTTTAAATCAAATATAACACACAATCCAAATAACCTTCGCATTCCTTAGGCCATACTTTCGACATTTACGCATATGTGACATAATATCAATTAATAATTTATCCGACTCAATTACACACGGAGGTAAATCAAACGTAGATAAGGGGACTCGCTTCTTGCGACACCCTCCTCCAACACAACAACTACTCAAATAATTCAAAGTTAATATAACGATGAATCACGGATTGGTAACTCGACCAAATCCACCGGCAATGCATGCCCACTTAATCACAACTACCAAGATAATTAAGGATGATTCGAGGTACGACCCCATCGGAGTAGAACCTCCAGCACATAAGGCAACTCTTAGGCTATATGCAAATAACAACGAAATGTAATGCCACATGAGAACGAAATGAACGGAATTTAGAAAAGTATGAACCCTAACTCCGGAGACAGGTAATATATCTCAATAATTGTGGAGGAATCTATCTCTCCATAACTCACCTTTCCTTGATTCCTTGGTTGGTCATTAACATTTTCTGTCATTGAACAAAATCCTGCATTAAACTCTCGACGTCGCTATCGCACACTCTCACTCAAACTAGACTCTACCCGTGACCTCTCAACCGAGCTCTGATACCAACTGTGAGGACCCCGACCCGGAACCTACACGTGTCCCGAGCTGGAGCGTCCTCAAACTAACCCAAATTTCCTTAACTTTTAAAACCTTTAATTAACTTTCAAAAATAAATACAATTGTTGTAATCATTTCAAAATAAATCTACACCTTTTCACAATGGAGAAATAGTTGACTAACTTAGAAAGTAAGAAACTGTTTTAGTTACAAAAAGGCCTCGGTTATAACATAAAATGAAGATTTATAATTACAATTCCGTAAATGAATTATACCAAAGTACACTTTCTATACCAACCTAATCATGCTACCCCCGACAATTCCCACCATATAACTTCCAAACTCCTCACCGCCCTTACTTGGGCCGGTCCACCTGTCTCGGAATCTAAAACAAGAAAGGGAGAGGGGTGAGAATAAATCTCAAAGCAAGCTATTATGAATGCAGCAATATGCCAAATAAGATGCAACACATAACAAATTGTATATAACACCTTGGAAAAGCCGTAAACACTTTACATTACCTCGGTTTACCTTTTCCCGTTAGAACAATAGTCGTACAACGAGGGGCAACACTCCTCTTTTCTGTGAATGCATATTCACCCGAACCAAGAATTTTACCATATAAAGAACAATCAATATCGTAGAATAAACAGGGAGAAATAAATACCCTCAAACAACCGAGATAGTTATTGTCATAACTCATCTCCTGTGAACTGCTTAGGCATTATTCACAAACAAATCATACAACTGAGATAGTTATTGTCATAACTCATCTCTTATGAACTGCTTAGGCAATATTCATAAACAACCCCGAACAACCGAGATAGTTATTGTCATAACTCATCTCCGCGAACCGCTTAGGCAATATTCACTTAAACAACCCCTAACAACCGAGATAGTTATTGTCATAACTCATCTCACGTGAACCGCTTAAAGCAATATTCACCGTAACTAACCCTCCAACAACCAAGATACCAAGTCCAGACATATCATAAACTTGCAATATAAATCCACACTTGGGATAACAATATAACCATAAGATAAATAAATCCACACTTGGGATAATATAATAACATGCTAAATAATCCACAAAAGGGGATAAGCAATATAACAACGTATCATAAACAATTCCTACGTAGTCATTACACAACTTCTGATAACCTCAATAAGAGTTCATAATCTACCTCCCAAGTTTGAACTACATTGGTGAAGTACGAATCAAGCTTAATAACCAATTTCCTGACAATATTCTATATTACAAGGTCTTTATAGGAATTCATGTTAGATTTATCAAGCTCGGAGTTACATTTGATAAGGCCAAATAAGATTTCCAAACAATTCCCGATTCCGACTTAATGTGCTTCCGTAGTTCCATAAGTAACCCAATTAAGGTGTCATTAAGTGATACAATTGTTCTAAGTATAACCTAGGTTAAAAGGATTAATTCATATCCTAAAGGTTAGATTCCAAACTTTATTTTGGTTAAGGGTCATACTAGGAGGTTACTAGTGAAAATTCAAATAAACAGGGAACCGGGCAAAATTACGCCAACACGGGCGATCGTTCTAACCACTCGGGCGACCGCCCAAGTGGACTTTAAAGCCAATGTGAGTTCTCGCCGTGACGGGCGCCGCCCAAGCCCCTACGGGCGATCGCCCAAGCCTTCCTCCAGCCCAATTTCAGATTTTTACCCATTTTGAACCTAGTCTTCCTTTCCTTATACCATGCCTATCACAAGAACACCAAAGGGAACCTTAGCTTGACCAAGTCTCACTCCAAACAAGTAAACCCAAACCCAAGTAACCTTAGATTGATTATTACTACAAATTCCACCCATTTCAACCCTTTAGATTGTCTTCCTTGAACCCTAACTTCAACTAGTTTCATTTTTCAATCATCCAACTTCCATTAAGGTTTCCAAGGCATGAAATCAACATCACAAGAACAAGAACAACATTTAAAGAACTTATGAACAAGTAGGAGAAGGGAATCATAACAACTCACCTAGCAAATATGGAATGCAATGAAGATCTTCTTAGCTTGATGAGCTCCTCTCTTCACCCCGAACACAAAAGTACTCTCGAATTTAAAAATGGAGAAGATTTAGACTTAGGAGGATCTTGGGGTTGAGGCTTCCCCAAGGAGCTTCCATGGGAGTTGTAAAAGAAAATAAAATGAAGGAGAAGAAGGAGGAAGAAGGGAGTAAGAGGAGGGGAGGGAGTTTGGACACATGGCAAGCTTGGGGGGAGTAAGACCATTTTGGCCCCCCTCACAAAATATCTAGAACTAGGGCTTTCACCCAAAATTAACCCTTCCCCCCAATTATAAATTCTACCCATTTTAACCTCCTCTTCTATTTATCTAATTCCCATTTTTATTATTTTCCCATGGTTCTTATTTAATACCCCATAAATTTTTAAAAGATTCTAAATTTACTTCTCACCCCTTTTATCTTAAATTAAGAATTTAAAGACATAATTGAACACATAAAGCTAATTTAAATATTAAAAGCATATAATATAATATTTAAAATTAGTACCTAGGGTTGGGGTCGTCACAAGAGTTCTGAAACGATTCCACAACTCTTAAGATGACTGTCAAATTCTTGGCTCAAATATTCACCACCTCGATCGGATCGAAGTACCTTAATAGTTTTGCCAAGTTGATTTTGCACCTCATTTTGAAATATTCGAAATATCTCAAACGATTCACTCTTATGTTTCATTAGATAAACATATCCAAATCTACTATAATCATCAGTGAATGTTATGAAGTACCGAAATCCTCCCCTAGCATCGCTACTCATAGGCCCACATACATCGGTATGTATGAGTCCTAGTAAGTCGCCCGCCCTTTCACCGGTTTTGGTAAATGGGTCCTTGGTCATCTTGCCAAGTAAACAAGATTCGCATGTCTCATAAGATTCATAATCATGTGAGTCCAAAAATCCATCTTTGTGGAGTTTAGAAATGCGTTTCTCGTTTATATGGCCAAGACGACAATGCCATAAGTAAGTGTGGTTTACATCATTGGGTTTAGATCTCTTATTAATGTTATAGACATCATTATCTTGACTTTGAACATCAATAATATAAAGGCCATTGAATGAAACAATAGCATAATAATGCATATCACTCTTGTAAATAGAAAATTTCTTATCACGTATAAGAAAATTAAAACCTTCATCATCCAAAGTCGAAATCGAAATAATATTCCTACTTAAAGCCGGAACGTAATAACAATTGTTCAAAACAAGTATTAGTCCACTAGGTAAAGTAACTTCATAAGTTCCTACGGCTAATGCAAAGCAACTCTTGCTCCATTCCCCACACGTAGGTCCACTTTGCCTTCCTTAAGCATCCTTCCTCGTTCTTAGACCCTGCACATTTAGACAAATGTGAGTTCCACATCCGGTATCCAATACCCAAGAACTAGAAGTAGATAGGAATATATCTATAACAAAGATACCTGAAGTTGAAGCAACTCCTTTGCCCTTCTTCAAAGGCTTCCTTGTATTTTGCGCAGCTTCTCCTCCAATGTCCAATCTCATTGCAATGGAAGCTGCATCGCGTCCTCTCGGGACTTAGGCTTAGCCTCTTTAGGCTTGGAAGCCTCTTTGGGCTTGGCAACCTTTGCCTTAGGATTAGCAACCTTTGCTTTTCCTTTACCCTTGAACCCTTTCCCCTTGTTAACCATTAGCACTTGGTCGGTTTTCTTCTCGACAATATTGGTTTCCGCAGTAGTCAACATTTGAACTAACTCGGAAAGGTTTCTATTCATTCCACCCATGTTATAGTGCATTATGAAATGACTAAAACTTTTAGGTAATGAATTCAATATTATGTCGGTAGCCAACTCTTGGCTAATTGGAAAACCGAGCCTTTCAAGATGCTCAATGTGGCCCTTTAACTTGAGAGCATGGGGACCAACAAACTTGTCCTTCACTCATCTTGCATGAGGTCAAGGCCGCAACCGTGTTGTACCTCTCTTGCCTAGCTTGAACTTGGAACATTTCCATCGCCGATTGTTTAATTCGACCGTCCCCAAGTGCTCAAGATCCTTCAAGGTTCTTGCACATGGCGGAGAGCATAAGGCAACCAACATCTCGTAGAGTCACGCTTGTGCTTCGATATTGTTCCCTTATTGCCCTAGCAAGATTGGGCAAGCAGGTTCGGGTGGAATAGGTTCATCGAGAACGTAGCTTTCTCCTCTTGTTTGAGAACAATTCTCAAACTACGGATCCAATTCATATAGTTTGTATCATTCTCTTCCAACTTTTCCTTCTCAAGGACAGATCGCAGTGAAAAGTGATTATTGTTTGATGCCATTTATTCTACAAAAAGATATACATAAAATATGAACACATATAAGTAAACATATTATATGAGAAGTATAATGCATTTAAATAAATGCTCCCACTAAATTATACACCTTCAAATGCAAATAAGCATAATATACATTTAATGGGCTAAGATCCAACTTTAATTCAATTTCAAGTTTGCTATGGCAAACCGCTCAAAATTAAATTAATTAGGTAGAAAACATCAATCATATCACATATATGACTCTTAGATCTTTTATGAGATCAATTCAAGACATCATATGTCTAGGCATATTTTAATCTCATCTTATGCCTTGGGTCCAAAACCATTTTGATAACCCAATTAAGTTCACTCACTTTAAAACGTATAGGAACCACCATTTCCTCATCTTGCTCGCATTCGAATAGAATCAAAGCACCTTGCTATGGCAAGCCCACCCAAAACTATCCGAATGGTCTCAAGTGTTTTTAATCATGAATTGGCATAAAGAACTTAAAAGTTAAATGAAGGTTCTTTAAAGGTAGATTATAAGCATATCGTAAAGATAGTCAAAATCATGCACTGTAAGTTCCCAGAAAATAGGTGAGCCACAAGGACTTCTTAAGTACCAACTCTTCCTTAGACAGAACTCTCCTAGACATGCACAATCAGAAATCAACTCTGATTTAGCAACATAATCACTTCCTTTTATAAACAATCAGTTTCCTTTTAAATTTCGCGTATTTATGACTTGTTTCCATAAACAATCATAAAATCCAAAATTTACAATGTCTAAATCTAAACATATTAGGAAACTAAATATCATGTTTCAACTAAACATCTAATTAAAAAATTTCTTAGCATGTAAGAACACATAGATCATGCATCGCAATAATTAATAAAATCATATTTTAAAAAATTAAGCATGCATAAGCTTGAATTAATCTAGCATAGCCCTATAAACTTAATTTCCATTAATTTATAGCATCCAGATTAATACACAAACGCATCAGATTGTAAAACACATTCACAGATTAGCAGGATTGTTTAACAAACTGATTCTGCCCAGATTGGGCATGGAATGTCGCGTGACACAAGCATGCTTTGTCGCGTGACACAAGGAAGCATTGTCGCGTGACATGGTCACTCTTTGTCGCGTGACATAAACATGGTTTGTCGCGTGACACAAGATGACAATTTGCAGATTCTCAGAAATCAATCAATTCTAAATCACAGAGCAATTAAATCATGCAAACGACTTTTAACAGATTTAATTCAATATCTATAGAATACGACTTAGGCATATTGTTTCAAAAACAATCAATCTATCGCATAAAACATGCAAAAGAACATATATAAACAATTTATATTACTTTTTCTAAGCATGTTAATCCAAACTTAACCATACGAACGGGGCTCTGATACCACTATTGGGTTTTACGGGTCCATGCGCAGCGGAATTAAGCATTAAAACATAAAACCCAAGAAGCCCTAGGATCCGTTCTATACAATTAATTTAAATTCCTATGAGATAGAATTAAACCAACCTCGAACGCTTTCCGTTCTTGAGCTATCGAACGATTTGATTATGTGATATCGAATCACAAACTTCGTTCTTCAACTTGATTGAACTCTAGGCCTTGATCGATGAACGAGCGAAGACCCTCTTTCGGTATCCACACCTTTGAATGAATTCAAGAACAACTTCTTGATGATTGCTAGATCTAAAACCTTGAAGAATATTGAGAGTATTTGATTGTGATTTTTTCTTGAAAATTTCGGCTAGTCTATTAGGGTTGACAGACCCTCTTATTTATACTACATTAGTATCCATATTAGAGTCCTAATCAAATTAGGAAACAAGTCTGCAAACCGCCTTGAGACCCATTGTGTCGCACGACCTCACGGGGTATATTGCCTTGATGTGTCGCACGACCACACATGGTCAAGTAATAGTTTCTCAATCATTCTTCCTCTGGTTTAACCAATTCATTCTAGTTGTGTGTGACCCAATAGGATTACATTATATTGGCAATGAGTTCGATCATATCGAACCTCATAAGACATAAGCGGACTCTAGCAAGCCATTATGTCTACCCAAATAATGTAACGTAAGAGTTCACGTTTCCAACGGTGTACTTCCATTTCTCCCATTGTCTCACGATGTTATATTGAACACAAGTCATGGTCATTGTCAACTTGTCTAAGTTCAATGCTTTCTCGATTCCTTGAGTATAATGATAATTCCAATCATATTGGGGTACGGCCATACACTTTCATCATTATCACTCATCGAGGGGCCCAAGCAAAACATCTCTCTTTCGAGGGACAAATTCGATCTTGACTTATCATCCTTCCCATCATGAATCCGATCATGCCAAAGATAGCCTTTATGGATATCGTGTTAAGATATCGTTTGACTAAAATCAAACATGACTTTTCATCATATGTAAGGTCATGATAATCTCAGGTCTAGGGACTAAATGAAGTAACCTTATGAGATTTACTTATGACACTTGACCATGTCATAAATCTCATGCGGGTCATGTCCAGTCACTTGTTCTCTAACAAGTACTCATAATTTCAATGTGCATCTCTATGCATATAATCATCACATGATTATCCATTGACAATTATACTAATTGTTCTCTTAATAATTAGGGACGCAGATTATTATTAACAAATATACAAAACATATAATAATCAATTGATAAACATCTCATATAATAATAAATAATGTCAACACATAAGTCTATGAATCATAGGCCTAGGGCATAACACCAACAGATTGATAAGAACAAATCGTCACTGTTTGATAGTGATCCATCCACTTAAACATGCTGCAGTGCAAATTTTGAACTTATGTGGTTGAAATTCCACTAAGAGCATCTTTATCAATACCACTTCATTCCTATCCCTCTCTTCTCCACCTCAGCTCCACATCATCAGTTATCAAAAACACAACTCCAAACAATTTTATCTCCATTCATGACAAAAGTCATCAGTTTCTCTCTCCTACTTTTTATTATACCCCACCATATTTTCTCTTTCCTACTCATTTATATTACATTTATTACTACTATAAATAATTATTAATTATTGTATTATATAAATAATTAATTATAAATTTCATTATAATTAATTATTTTATAAATATTTATTAGTTTTATTTATATTATTTAAAGAAGTTTATATCTAATAAATTAAAACATGTAAATTACATACGAAACAAAATACATTAAAATACGTAATAAAACATAGAAATATTAAAAATTACATTGTATACCCTCTGATATGGAACAAAGCATTTTAATCATCCACTTCCTCATTAAATTTTTCCCATATATTCTCAATCAAGTCTTCCTTCAGTGACATATGGATATTTGTATCTCGAACTCGACTTCTGTTACTCATATATGATGATAAATTATATCTTCGAACATTGGAGTAAGTAAATCTGTCATTTTCAGTGCTACTTGATGCTTGATTTTGAGGTCGGTCTTCTTCAAATTCTCTTATTATATCCCGATAATTCTTGTAGGTTGCACGTTTGTCCTCGACAATCATGTTGTGCATGATGATACAAGCAAGCATAATTTTTCCTAGTATATCCCTACTCCATGCTAGAGCAGGTTGTCGAATTATAGCAAATCGAGCTTGTAAAACTCCGAAAGCACGCTCCACATCTTTTCTCGCAGACTCTTGTTTTTAGCAAATAATTTTTGCTTTGCTGTCTGCAGGGCACTAATGGAATGAATAAATGCCGCCCATTTTGGATATATTCCATCAGTTAGATAATAACCCATATTGTATGAATGATTATTTACCATATAATTAACAGGTGGAGCTTGACCTTCCATAATGTCTGTAAACACCGGAGAACGATCAAGGACATTTATATCATTACACGAACCCGGTGTTCCGAAGAAAGTATGCCAAATCTACAAATCACGCGAGGCTACGGCTTCTAGGATTAAAGTTGGTGTCTTACCTCTACCTTGAAATTGTTCTCTCCAACTGCGTGGACAATTTTTCCATGTCCAATGCATACAGTCAATACTTCCCATCATTCCTGGAAATCCACGCTCCTCTCCTTCTTGTAATAACACAGCCATATCATCATCATTCGGCCTTTGCATGTAATGGTTGCGAAATTGAATTATGACTCCTTCAATAAAATGAAGAAGACACTCTTTCGCTGTAGATTCTGCAATACTTAGATGTTCATCAACCGAGTCTTATGCGGTACCATATGCTAGCATTCGCATAGCGGCGGTGCATTTTTGCTCGGTTGTTAAACCAAGCTTGCCAATTCCATCGGGTTTCTGTTGAAAATACTCATCATAAGCACGCAATGCTTCCGTGATACGATGGAAGACATGGCGTCTCAATCGATATCTACGGCGAAATGTTTCCTCTTAGAAACTTGGATGTTTAGCGAAATATTGTCTATACAATATGTCATGTGCTTTCTCACGTTCTCTGTGCACATATCTTCTTCGATCTTCAGACGGAGGCCTCTCAATTGTTGATGAGGCCTCTCAATTGTTGATGATATTAGAGAAATGATTGAGTGTACAACCGCCTCTTCATTTTGGCATCTTTCTAAGTATCTTTGAGTCCATTCCATCTTTCTGGTCATCATTTGGTCGAAACTTGTATCATTTGAACTTGAAGACGATGAGCTTGATGATGAAGACATTATGCTTAAGAAGAAATGAAGATGAGTGTAGGTTTTTCTTCCTTATTAGATGAAGAAAAAAAAAGAGAGAGAGAAAGGGTTGATTTTTGTTTCCTTCCTATGCGTGGTTTTTGGTTTAGATTGAGGAGAGAGAGAGAGAGATGAGGTCAAGTAGACAGGAAAGAAAGGATGGAGAACATTTATAATGAGGTTAGGAATTGAAGTAGACAGGAAAGAAAGGATGGAGAACATTATGTCATATCAACATAAATGTAAACATAAATATCATTTTCATTTAATAAATAAACACACATTACAAATTTTACATAAAACATTAGAAACTAAATAACATCACAATAATAGTTAAACTAAAACAAATAGTTCACATGTTCAATATCAAACTAACATAACTAAATATTCTTGAATTCTTTGTGCAATCTGGCATAAAGCTCCATTTCTTCTGATGACAAAATTGATTTTCCCATTAATGTATTGTACATTTTGAACCTTCTCTTTTGATCCTTCTCGGCTTGCATTTTTTCTTCTTTCTCTTTAAAAAATTCAAACATTTGTTTTTCCAGTTGAAGCCTCTCAGCATCTAGCTCGCGACTTGTAGTTAGACTATTGATGCAGTTTGTTACATGATCTACATCAACTTGAGAAGTAGTTGACTTACCCTTTCGTTTAGCCCTCTTCACTCCCATAGGACGAACCTCAATTGTTGGTGTATCTGAGTTTGATCTCTTAGAACTAAGACTGCTTTGCTGATCTTCAGCAATCATCCCACCTTGCCACTTCGGAAAGTGTTTCAGAATATCCCAACAATGCTCGAGTAGAAATTTTTTTCCATTGTTAGTTTTTTCCCATATTTCTCGAGTTTCTCCTATAACATTATCTTCACTCCACCCACTCTTCCTTTTTTGTTGTGCTTCTGCATAGATCCCAACCCACTTACTCACCTGAGCGTTAATTCTTCTCCAACGAGAAAATGTTGCATCCTTATTTCTAACATTTATGGTGCTTGAATTATCTCTTTGAGCTGCATCAAATTTTAGCATTATATTTGCCCAAAGGTCACCCCTCTTTTGATCAGTTCCAATCGCAACATCTCCACCTGCCTCAAGGTAAGACGAACATAGGGCTTTGTCTTCAGCTATGTTCCATGCGATCTTATCAGGCTTACTTTTGAATTTACCGGGTTGATTAGAATGAGTAATGGCACCCTCTTCATCATCATCTTCAATATCTTGAAATAAAGTTCTTGAACAACTTACATCACCAACAGGTGTTCTAGGAGACCTATTATATTGTTGAGATGACGGATATTCAAGGTTTGGAGAAGAAAATTGAGCATTTTGAGTAGGGTGCATATTTGGGAAAGAAAATAAATGTGGATTAATTTGGGATTGAAAAAAACTTGGAGCATTAACAGGATTCAAAATTTGGTTGGGTGGATAAAATCTCAATAATTGAGATAGTTGAGGATTGTTTAACAAATTTGAATCTAGAGGCATTTGGGCATTTGGGTTTCTATTGGCATTTTAATTTTGTTGAGAATATTGACTATTTCCATAATAATTAGGATATTTAGGATCCATAATTATAAAATGAAAATTTTTGGACAAAGTTAAAATGAATAAATTGGCCAATGTTGAACAAAATAAAATGTTTGTAGAGATTGTAGGGAGTATATAAAATTTTGATTCAATTTATAGGAAGAGAAAAATTACTGTTGTTTAATATTGAAACATTTTTTTTAAAAAAACAAATAATCCCCGTGACCCTTCACCCGTGAATCAACAGTGCATCCGTGAGTGAATCATTGGTCCACCTTGTCAGCATCAAGTGCCGTGAAGCCCATCATTTGCAAAAACCAAAAAAAGAAAAGTTATTCATGACTTTTATAAAGTCATGGATGGGAAAGTTATTTGTGCCACATAAGATCAAGCCATTTCCTAAAGTCATTGTTGCAATTGCTCTAAGGTGCTAGTGCTAGTGCTACTACCACATCCCAAAATTTGCTACACATTTTCATTTTTTCATATTTTGAATCATGACTAATATTAAATTAAATTATATAAATCATGTTAAATTCGTACCAAAAAGAAATAAAAAATTAAACCAGATTTAATATTTTCGCGTTTAAATTGATATTATGAATATTTCAGCTTCACAAGCCTGAAGGATATATTTAGAGTCGTCAATTTGGCATCATTTAGCTGGAGTTATAGTTTTTGGTCTGATATATAAGTGACGGGCCTAATATCTTTGCCGGCCGACTCCTCATTGTTAAGTAATACCGGCCAGCTTAAAGAGTCACTTGTCGTTACGAAGAACGTTTAGCTATTAGCTCCTTATTTTTTTTATATTTTTTCTCTCTATTTCCTTCTCAAAATCTTGCTCATAAATCAGGAATGTATTGACATATCTAATCTTTTCTATTGTGGCTTTGAGTGTAGCTATTTGGTTTTGGACTTCCCTCTTCTTCATGCAAGTGTAATGAAGATGGGGTGCGGTTTCATCGCATAGCCCCTTTTTCTTCTAATCGTGGTCGGTCATTCGTTCAGATCTCGACGAACCACATTAATTTTTTCCATGCATTAAGGGTATTTTAGTCCATTCACCTCGGCTTGCGATCTCATCTATTTGTGTATCCCACTCGCGAACTCGACCGTCCACCAGTTTTCACTGTTGTGCGATAATAAATCCGGATACTAATGGGGCCCAAAATCCGATAGTAAGCCTCTTTTCTCTTTCATTTTACTTGTGGCCCAAATGAAAATTATCCGGATGCCCATGAAAACATCGGCCCATTCAGATTCATCATTCATTAGAAATAATATAGCTATATTTTTAATCGGAAGGAAACACAAAGAGGTAAAGAAATAAGAATTGTTAATCCAGTTCGTCAAATAAATTAATTATCTTTAAAGACTCCGTCAAGCTAAAATTTTCATTAAATTTCTGAAATATAATTATAAAAACAATCAATTTTATTTATTTTTTTGCATATTCATTTTACCAAAGCAAATTGAGAAGTGACCACTAATGTAATTGGGCTTTGTTTCATAAAGACAATGCAAAGATAATATAAATATTATCATTTAAAATTGTGCTTTGGTCCCATTTTTATAAAAAAAAAAAAAAAAAAAAAATTAATATTATATATCTGTCCCGTTTTACAAAACTCTGGATCCGTCGCTACTTTATCCAGTCACGTAACCAATAACATGCAATAAAGGGCCTATCCGATCCGAGCTCCTCTTCGGCCAACTTGCTTATGCCTTAATCACGTTTAAATCTGATTACATGGGCCCGTGCAGGGACGGAGCCTGAATCGCCCTGCAGGGCAAGATTTTACCTGTGCAGCGCCCGAAAAAAAAAATTCTACGAACAAGAAAAATGGGTTGATCCATTTAAATACAAATGTATTTTAGTTAAAAATGTAAAGAATTAAGAAATGGAAAAAGCCTAACTAATTAATTAAGATTGAAAAATGTGAGGAAATTAGGAGAAAGAGAAACAAAACTGTTAAGAAAAAGAAATGGATGGAGAGAAAGAGAGAATAAGAAAGCATTTAAAACAAATAAAATTAATTGAAAATGTAGGTAAGCGTAACTCGAATACTGGATTTGAAAGCGAAACACCAGCGCTTTAACTTCACCCCTTCTACCACAGAACCACACCACTCACTGGTGTTAATTTTGAAGTTAATTATATATATACATATATAAAAAAAATATGAAAAGAAGCAAAAAAAAAAAAAATTTCACTGCATCCCCTGGCTCCGCCCCTGGGCCCGTGAAAAGTCATGAAGTCATCGTTTCCTTAGATCTGCAAGCATTTGAAATAGCACCGACAAAATAGTGACATTCATCGATCCGTCTACACGCATAAGATAAGAAAAGAGCTTACGAGAAATTAACGGTCTTGGAGTGGCTGTGACACTAACCTGCTGTGACAAGAGCTTTTCAAGGTTTGGCATTTCAACCTCCTCGGGAATTAATCCTAAATTTCACCAAACCTGGGATGGGTCCATATTCGCACAAACTGCGGCTTAAGTCATGTTGAATGTCCTCCTCCTCCTCCTCCTCCTCCTCCATCCTAATTACGCTAATCTTTTTAAAATATAAAAATAAAATGTGAGAAAGGACTAAATCAAAATTTAAAACCATCACTAAACAACAAATTAGTAAACAAATAAAAATAAAACAAAAAAGGATAGAGAGATATCCCTAATGTCTTTTAGAATCCCCCATTATCTTTTATAGTCTCGGCTTTTTTTAGACTTAACTGTGCTTTTGTCATGACTTTTTTCTTGTGCTTTTATCATGACTTTTTTCTCGGCACAAATCTATCTTTTTCATTACAGCAATCGTTGAAAGAGTGGTTATCTGCCATTTGAGCTTCCGTGATACGTTCACACCTTCTACCATCCCTCTGTATTGGTAAGTCTCAGCATGCGCAAAATACATTCACACCTTCTACCATCTCTCTGTATTGGTAGCCTGATTAGAGTTGGATATGATTATTAGTCCAATAATCTTGGGGTTTGGTAGGCTAAATGCAATGGGAGTAATAATCCTGGGTACAACTCGGATAAGCTTCTTATCCACTCTTATCCCCTCTAACCCCTTCATATTAATCCCCAAGAAAAGGGTGATGTTATTAATCCCCTGATTAATAATCCCTCACTATTAACACACTATTAACACAGGCTAATCCTATCGGCCTACCAAACGAGCCCTTAAAGGTTAAGACCCCCTTTATTTTTTAAATGTTACGTATACAGATATAAAAATATTATTCTCACTTTCCGATATAAATATTACAGTATTATGTAAATAATATAAATCAAGTAGATAAGAATTGATCCGAAAATTTTTTCGAGCTCAAGCTGGTCACATCAACACCGCCTTAAAAGGCTATATGAGCTCTCTGGGCAAGCTGAGAAAGCTTGTTCCACGACTGGCAAGCTCAATGTCAGAAAGCTTGCCTACCACGGATAAATTCCCAAACGGGCAAGATCTCTTATGATGCAGCAAAAAATGGACAGTACCGGGGGTACCTGATCAGTCGGGAACGAAGCGTTGGATTCCTGGACGAACGACGAACGGATCTGCAAAACAAACACCGTTAGGGCGCGGGGAGTTACCCCCGCGCAAACCCTCCGGCGTGAGAATAAGCATCTGTATATGAAGATGATATAAACCGGGAGGGAAGGCGTATTATAGTATTGAGAGGGTGTTTGAATGTACCTTTTGTGTGAGGGAGGTGACCCTTATTTATAGTTTCCAAGTGATGAGTCCTCCAAGAATAGGAGTTCCGTAGTTGACTTGAATTAGGAGAGTGAATCTTCATCTGATTTAGGTTCCTTCGCCCGCTAGAGTCTCGCTCCAAATAAGACTTCGAGTGAAAATAAATCCCTATTGGATTAGGATAATTGCTTTCCTTATCTTTAGGGATATTTAATCGTGGGGAAATTATATTCCGTTCAGCCCGGCCCCCGACTTCCTAGCTCGGCCATGCCGATAACGAGGAGGAAGTGAGCTCTACTTCGGCCCCGAGAAATACGAATAGGTGTCACGTGGCAATGTTGCTTCCGCTTGTTGGCGCTGCTAATTTGTACAAGGATGATGCGTAGTCCATGACGTCTGATTCGCCTTGAGAACCCCATTATTGGATTCCTCCTACCAAAATATCAATACCACCATTAGATGAATGGAGGATGAGATGCCTAGCACGGACGGAAGACAATATCTGTTAAGGAGTCATTGTTTGACTTGAATTGATGTAGTTGGTTACCATCCTGATTGGATAATAACTGTTGAATCCTTGTTTGTATAAGATTGTTGAATCTGTTTGCCGGATGGCCGAGGAGCGTAAATTCCTTATCTCGGCATTGGAAGACAAGCCGAGATGCATGATTCTGCCTCCTCGTCATTTGATGATCTGCCGGTAGGATGAAATGCCGAGACGCATGATTTTGTCTCCTCGTCATATGATGATATGCCGAGGTGAGAACTTTTCTCTCCTCGTCATTCATGACCTCTCGGAGCATGATGAGCCGGGGAAGAAATAGTGGAATCGTGCCTCGTACCTCGTGCCTCGTACCTCGTACCTCGAACCTCGTACCTCGAACCTCGAACCTCGTACCTCGAACCTCGTACCTCGAACCTCGAACCTCGAACCTCGTACCTCGTCGTCAAGGGAGGTCTCCCCGACATGATGATTGTATTTGTCTTCTTATCTACCTATGCTGAGGAAGCTGATTCGCACATGGGTCTCAGATGTTTCTCGCCATTGCTTAGCCGTTTAGGCGTTGGGCTTACTTCTTTGTCATCTCTCTAAGACGAGGAAGATGACTCGCTCATAGGTCGTAGATGGTGTTGCCGCGTTAGCCGTAAAGGCGTTGGGCGTACTTCTTTGTCATATCTCTCTATGACGAGGAAGATGACTCGCTTCATGTGTCGTAGATGGTGTCAGCTGCGTTAGCCGTAAAGGCGTCGGGCGTATTTCTTTGTCATATCTCTCTACGACGAGGAAGATGACTCGCTCATGTCGTAGATGGTGTTGCCGCGTTAGCCGTAAAGGCGTTGGGCGTACTTCTTTGTCATATCTCTCTATGACGAGGAAGATGACTCGCTCATAGGTCGTAGATGGTGTTGCCGCGTTAGCCGTAAAGGCGTTGGGCGTACTTCTTTGTCATATCTCTCTATGACGAGGAAGATGACTCGCTCATAGGTCGTAGATGGTGTTGCCGCGTTAGCCGTAAAGGCGTTGGGCGTACTTCTTTGTCATATCTCTCTATGACGAGGAAGATGACTCGCTCATAGGTCGTAGATGGTGGAGCTCAACCCCGTATATGGGATGTCTTGCTCTGTAGTCGAGCTCAACCCCGTATATGGGATGTCTTGCTTTGTTGGCGTCGAGCTCAACCCCGTATATGGGATGTCTTGCTTTGTTGTGGTTGTCCATGGAAATAATAAACTCATGTGTTGGTCATGTTACTGCAAATAACAATGAGCATCCAAATATAGCATATATTGACGACTAAATTGGAAAGAGTACACATGGATATGGTGGGCATCGAGACTGAGATTTGTTTAGACAAAGAATTCACTAATCCTTTATCTCTAGAATTCCTTCTTTGTAGAAACTGTTCCTTGTAGCCTTTGGGAGCGTATGAGGATGCAAACCGTGAGGTAACCATTAGTTAACCCCAAGCAAGGATGTCAAGACTATCATCCAGCCTTGGTCACCGTATTTGGCCGTGAAATAGAATGCCGGCACACGCACCCAAGCTATGTGATCCAAAGTGTCTTCGCATAAGAATCCGGGGAAAATTAATAGGGTCAAAGCGTAAACTGTTTTAGACCCCTCAGCAGCGAGGTCAGCAGAAACTGTTTTAGACCCCTCAGATGCTGCCTTAGAGCGATAGTATTTCACAATTGGTAGTTTTTGGGAAAATAAAAGCGTATAGAATAACACAGAGCAGCTCAATACTCCTGTTTTCAGGGAAGAGATAGATTGCAATCCTGCAAGTGCTCCCTCATCTGGTACCTTGAAATGCTCCCATTAGGTGATCGCACAGTGATAGGAGGGGAGGTGCCAATGGCGACATGTAAGGCCGGGTTCAACTTGCGCTTGCATTATGTCTGTTAGATGATCCTCAGCGCCCTAGATGAACATTTTGCTGTTGGGTTGAGAGCGACGTCTGCAATAGAATAATACTTTCTACATCTGAAGAATCGGGATCCAATTGAGCCGGCGGAGGTGAATTGCGATCTAAGCTGAGTGAGGTGGTTACAGAGCGCATCAATGATAACGTTGGTCCCAGCAAATTCGCTTCGAACTGTGCGATAATAGAGTCCTTAGCAATCGAATCGTATACCATAGCAGAGCCGATCGAATCATTGCCGGCACATCATTGGAACTCGATCCGAAGGTGACGTAACGCCGGCAGTCGGCAACATGCTTAACGTCTCTCTTTCAGGTGCGTAAACTTGATTTTCAACGATGAATCGCACTCCCGCAGTCGGCCGAAATCTCGCTGATTCTCTCAAATATTTTTGGTTTCTGAAAGAGAAACAGCGCCGAAGGTTGAAGAGAGAGCCGCCAGAACCAAGAGAGGAAGAAACACAAACTTCGAGCAGCAATGATACCAGTTCAACTCCATGATAATTCGTAATATGAATCAACAATCCGATCCGATCGAACCCAAGGCTCCTCGGGTCAGAAATTTGATAGATCGATAATGTTGATGATTATCTAGTTGAATCAATCACAAGACCGGCAACTGATCCAAATGCTGGAGAATTTTATTGCTGGGAGATCTTCAGAATTTGGAGTTGATGTGGACCGTACCAACGCGGTTGAGCCAGCTGTTTGTCATAAAGCTCCATCATAGGCGTCCAATATGTTCTTGGACGTTCATTGCTTGCGTGTGGACTTGAATACCCATCAATCAGTTGGGTTTGATTTTGAAGGAGAAAGGGTTTCGCACTGCCAGCTTGATTTGCAGAGTTTGGTTATGAGTTTTCTTCGTCTCACGAACGCTGTTGTGCTATTTCTGTTGAAGATGGAAATACAATTTGTGTTAATTCAATTAATGATAATACATACATGTTAGAGTGAAAAACTTAAGCATTAGAATCTCCCTCTGTAATGTTGTTGAACCAAGACTGGCTCACGAAAAGGCCCTTTATGCCATGAAAGTTGTTGAACAAGAGCACCTTCACTTTCTTCAGAACCGATAAGCAAACGAGGATTCCATAAACCTATGTTACCATCAACGAGACCACCGGCAATGAGACCGAGAGAACTCCTCAGAACCAGCGGAAGGATTCCTCCCCCAAGAAAGTCGATTGAAGGGCTCCGAACTCGGGACAACACCGGCTAGAGGAAGCTTACGATCGTCTGATCGGAAATCGAGTTGAAAGATCTCGAGATTAGCGGAAGAACTGAATGAAATTTCAATCTCTCCGGCCATGGTTCCCGCCGCCAGGTATGGCGCGTCCGGCGAGAACGCCCCTGATGCCGATCTATTAACCTCCTTTATACACGCCATGATTGTATGTGTGCAAAGGAAATTCAAGATCTGTGAAGTTTGGATTCAACCCAATCTAGGTTGTTGTGATCCTGAGGTTTAATTGAATGAATTTGGGGATAGATACAGTCGTTTTTCATTATACCGAGTTGGTGTAAGCCATGTGAGACTTTGGCGACGGTGGATTCGAACTGAGAGAAGGTGAAAAGGAAAGGGACCATGGAGAGGTTTTGGTCTTTTGTAAATTTCTTTTTTTTTTGTTTAAATCCATTGTCATCATCGTGATGTCATCCGTCCGTCGTTCGCGATACTCTCGTTCCCGGCAATGGAACCAAACTGATGCAGCAAAAAATGGACAGTACCGGGGGTACCTGATCAGTCGGGAACGAAGCGTTGGATTCCTGGACGAACGACGAACGGATCTGCAAAACAAACACCGTTAGGGCGCGGGGAGTTACCCCCGCGCAAACCCTCCGGCGTGAGAATAAGCATCTGTATATGAAGATGATATAAACCGGGAGGGAAGGCGTATTATAGTATTGAGAGGGTGTTTGAATGTACCTTTTGTGTGAGGGAGGTGACCCTTATTTATAGTTTCCAAGTGATGAGTCCTCCAAGAATAGGAGTTCCGTAGTTGACTTGAATTAGGAGAGTGAATCTTCATCTGATTTAGGTTCCTTCGCCCGCTAGGAGTCTGCTCCAAATAAGACTTCTTGAGTGAAAATAAATCCCTATTGGATTAGGATAATTGCTTTCCTTATCTTTAGGGATATTTAATCAGGGGGAAATTATATTCCGTTCATCTTACATAGGACATTCATCGAAGATATGGACTCTTTTGTAAGGGCTCCTATTGAAGATATGAACTCTTAACAGTTAAAACAGTTAAAGATGTTTATCCCTACAAATTTGGGCTTTATAAATAAAGGTCTACCCCTCCTAATTACGAGTTAAGACTCCTAAATTTATTTTCAACATTATATCAGTTATTTTCTTTATCTCAAATTAGATTACAGATTCTCACATAGGAGAGTATTAGCCGAAGACGCTTCAGGTTTATTTATTATATTTGTTCCTTTGGTTTCAAGCTATCTTCCTTCGAATCAAATATTCACCCCTGCGAACGAACGGGCTGATCCACATCGATTTTGACTCAACTAGTTTAATTGTTTATCAAATCGATTAAAGTTATTAAACATTATAAAAAAAAAAAAAAATTACCTTTTTTATCAATATATCCTTATATAATGACAAGTGAATTCACTGATCATTCTTTATAAGCCGGCGAACTACTTCTTACTAGCATCACTCATGCATAATGGACATGAAAAACAACCAATTTGTAGTGCATGCACAAAATAATTGTTTGAGAAAATAAATTTAGTATTTTTACCAAGTGAATTTAAAAAAAAAAAAAAAAAAAAACTCATTTCAAAATGACATTGTGTGTTTTCATATTTGGATTTGGGAAATATTCTTTATTACAAATTCACTCATTTATTTTAATTTGAGGTTTACACAATTTTATTACTTTTTTATATATTTTTTGTATTAATACAATAAATATGAACCTCATTTCTAATCATCTATTTATGGTATTCACAATAGTACAAGTGTATACTCGTTTTGGTTTAAAATACATACTGTTGGAAAAATAGGGTGTGTTTGAAAAAAATAATGAGTTATTTTCTAAATGGGTTGTTTGTCAAATGACCAAATTGATTGTCGGTTTGTGTTCTACTCCATGAGAATATTGAAATCATATATTGTTACAACTGTGAACACTGAGCATGATGAACTGAATTGTGAAAGATGAATTCATTACTTGAATATTACAGCATAGCTACATCAGTATATATACATTGAATATAACAACCTCAACAACTTTCTTAACCTCCTAACAAACTAACCAACCTATTTACATTTAGATCCTACCTTTACAATTATTTACACAACAGACCCTAAGCTCTGTCTGTTGACCTCTTGACCTCATTACCCCCCCTCAAGATGGATGTGTGGAATAAGTTGAACACATTCATCTTGGATAATAAATGAGTCAGTCTATCAGAAGAAAGGGATTTAGTAAATAAGTCAGCTGGTTGTTCTGATGTAGAAATGTGATGAGTGTTGATGATCCCTTGAACAATCTTTTCTCTGACTAGATGACAATCAATCTCAATATGCTTGGACCTTTCATGAAACACTGGATTGGCTGCAAGATGAAGTGCTGCCTTATTGTCACAAAAGAGAGAGACAGGAGTTAAGTCTGAGATACCAAAAGCATTGAGTAAAGAGAGAAGCCAAGTTACTTCACAATACACATTGGCTAGAGCTCTGTATTCAGCCTCAGCTGAAGACCTGGAAACAATGGATTGCTTTTTTGCACTTCCAAGATATTAGAGATTGCCCTAAGAATATACAGAAGCCTGACAATGATTTCCTAGTGGTTGGACATGCAGCCCAATCTGAGTCACTATAGGAAGTGAGAGTAAGAGATGAAGGTCCATAAAACAAGCCTTGACCTGGATTCCCTTTGAGAAATTTCACCAGTTTGAGTGCAGCAGACATATGAGGCTCCCTAGGTAAAGAAAGAAATTGACTCAATATATGAACTGGATAAGATAATTCAGGCCTCGTAATTGTGAGATAGATCAATCTACCCACCAATCTTCTAAAAGGACTAGGATCAGATAAAAGAACACCTTGATCAGCTGCAAGCTCATGATGAACATCCATAGGCACTTTTGCAGGTTTACAAGACTCAAGTTTTGTATCATTGATAATGTCTAAGGTGTATTTCCTTTGATGTAGGTAAATACCCTTATCTGACCTCCCAATTTCTAAGCCCAAGAAGTATTTGAGAGATCCAAGGTCCTTGATCTTGAACTTAGAATGTAAGTGGTTTTTAACAGCAGCAATAACCTTTAAATCATTCCCAGTTATAATCAAATCATCCACATAAACCAACATAGCAGTGATCTGAGTAGAAGTCTTGAGAATAAACAATGAGTGATCTGCATGAGTAGAATTGAAGCCAAATTCCACAAGAGCATCTGAGAACTTATGAAACCATTGCCTAGGTGCTTGTTTCAGTCCATATAAAGATTTCAGAAGCTTGCACACTATGGGAGAGGTTGCACTTGACTGTTGAAGATGAGAAGGAAGAACAAGACCTGGAGGTATATCCATATAAACTTCCTCATGAAGGTCTCCATGCAAGAATGCATTAGATACATCCATCTGAGAGAGAGACCAACCTTTAGACACTGCAATAGCTAGCAAAGTTTTAACAGTTGTCATCTTTGCTACAGGAGCAAATGTCTCAAAAAAATCTTGTCCTTCAATCTGAGTGAAACCTTTGGCAACCAATCTAGCCTTGTACTTATCCAATGAGCCACCAGAGTTATATTTCAGCTTGTAGATCCATTTGCATCCCACAGTGTGTTGCCCAACAGGTAAAGCTTGTAGAACCCATGTATTATTACGTTCTAAAGCTTCAAGTTCATTTTTCATAGCATCACACCACTCAGAGCTCTTAACAGCTTGCTTATATGTGGATGGTTCTTTAGGAGAGGAAGATATATTTAAACAGAAGGCAGTGTATTGAGGAGAAAGATTGTCATAAGAAATGAAATCATGTAAGGGATAAGGAGAGGTGTACCTTGTGATGAGAGATGCAGCATGATTGGTAAAAGAACTTGGAAGATTACCATAATCTTGATATTTTATAGGTACACTCTTCTTTCTCATAGGTCTGGTAGAAACAGGAGGTGAAAGAGAAGGAGAATGAGGTGAAATAGGGGATGTAGAAGAATGAGGAATGGAAGATTGAGATGGAGGTGCAGATTGAGATGGAGAAGAAGAAGAAATGATATCATTTTCAGTGCATAACCAATCAATATCAGTGATTGGTAAAATAGGAGAAGCAACAGGTGAAGAAATGTCTTTGGAGAAGAAAGGGAATATAGATTCATAGAATCTTACATCCCTACTGTAGAAAATTTTGTGAGACTGAAGATCATAAAGCTTGTAGGCTTTCTTGTGAGGAGGATATCCAAGGAATACACATTTGGTGGCTCGAGGTGAGAATTTATCTCTGTTATGAGACAATGTAGAAGCAAAACATAGACATCCAAAGACTTTGAGATGAGAATATGTTGGTTTGACACCAAGAAGAACTTCAAAAGGAGTTTTGCTAAGAAGAACAGTGCTTGGAAGTCGATTGATCAAGTAAGTGGCTGTGATAACACAATCCCCCCAAAATTTCAATGGAAGATTGGCTTGAAATCTGAGAGATCTAGCAATTTCCAAGACATATCTATGTTTTCTCTCAGATCTACCATTTTGTTGTGGAGTTTCAATACATGTACTGGTTTGCAGATTGCCAAGAGGTTGAAGAATAGCGGCGCTTTCGAAGAATTCAGTCCCATTGTCAGAATGAATGACTTTAACAATACCTTTGAACTGAGTTTTGACAAGAGTGAGAAAGTTTAGAAGCATTTGAGGGACTTGATCTTTTGATTTCAGAAGATATAACCAAGTAGATCTAGAAAAATCATCTACTATAGTTAAGAAGGAAGTGAGTCCATCATGAGTCTTTTTATTATAAGGTCCCCACACATCACAATGCAGAAGAGAAAAAGGAGAATTGCTCTTTGATATACTGAGAGGAAAAGGAGATCTAGTTTGCCTTGACAAATGACAGATATCACAAAGAAATTCATTGCATTTATGAGTGTCATTACAAACTATAGAAGGAATTAGTTTCAACTTCTGAATAGGAATGTGACCTAATCTATGATGCCAAAGAAAAACAGAAGTTGAACTAGTACACATATGAGAACATTGTATATCAGAAGAATTATGAATGCTACTGGAGATGGAATTTGATATGAGCAGTGTATACAGACCCTGTTGTTCTTTACCAATCAGTCTAAATTTCTTCAACACTTGGTCCTGCATATGACAATCACCAGCAGTGAAGGAAATAGTACAAGGACTATCAGATGTAAGCTTACTCACAGAGATGAGATTGAAAGAAAAATCAGGCACAAACAGGACATTGAACAAAGTAATGTAATCTGTCAAATGAATGGTGCCTTTGTGAGTAATAAGAGATTTTTGACCATTTGGAAGATACATATATGAATTGATTGGTGTGGGATTACTGAGAATATCAAATGAAGAAGTTATATGATCAGTAGCCCCAGTATCTAATATCCAAGTGTTATTTGCAGTGAAAAATGAATTTAAGCATAGAGAATTAGCAATACATGTGTTGGACAAGTGAATACCTGCAGAAGGTGAGTCACCAGAGTTGGAATTGGGCATATTTAGAAGTTGCAACAGTTGTTGCACTTGCCCTGCAGAGAAATTTCCAAGAGAGGAAGCAGCTACTGTCTTGGATGAAGATTCACTAGAGGAATCAGATGAAATATTGTTCCCATTTTGCTCAGAAGAGACTGCAGCAACATTGTGATTGTTCTGATAAGTACCACTTGTGTTTCTTCCAAACCTTCCTTTGTAATTCTTAGGCATCCTTGCCAAATCAGGTTTCGACCCATAGAGAGCATGCCAGTCAGGATACCCATGAAGAAAGAAACATTTATCCTTAGAGTGAGTATCACCATGGCAGTAATCACAGAACAGTTGGCCTCTTGGTTTAGATCTGAATTGATTGCTTCTAAAATTGTTGCCACTACCCCTGCTAAGTAATGCAGTGGACAAAGAACTATCAGGTTCTTGCATATTCATGTTCACAGTGAGCTGACCCCTTTGTTGTTCTTCTTGAATAAGCATGCTCAGAGCTTCATTCACAGTAGGTACAGGCTTCATCATTAAAATTTGACCTCTGGTAGAAGTAAAACTATCATTAAGTCCCATTAAAAATTGTGTCAACTTATGCAATAGCTCAAAATCCTCTTGAGATTTGGTATGACCACAAGTGCATTGACATAGACATTTGGATAGATGTGTGAGTTCATAATATTCATCCCACATACTCCTGAACTTTGTATAGTAAGCAGAGATAGACAAGTGTCCCTGAGAAAATGATGCAAGCTCTTTACGAATCAAGAAGATCTTGGGGGCATTTGACACTACGAATCTAGTTCTGAGATCTTCCCATACAAGCTGAGCTGTTGGAAGGTAGGCAATGCTAGAAGCAATGTCAGGAGATAGAACATTTGTAATCCAGGAAATGACCATGCTGTTGCATCTGGTCCAAAGAGGGAAGTATTTGGAATTAGATTTAGGTTTGGGTGATAGGCCATTTATCATGCCTAATTTTATCTTGGATTCCAACGACAATGTCATAGCTCTACTCCACTAAGAGTAATTGGATTCAGTAAGAACATGAGTAATCAACTTCATGCCAGGATGATCATTTTGATGAAGGAAGAGAGGATGATTTGGGCTTAATTGAATGAGAGTTTCACTGATTCCATATGGATCAGTGTCAGAATCACTTGAATCAGTCATTTTCGATTTCAACAAATGAAGAAAATGATCAACAAATCAACAAATGAAGAACAAATCAACAAATCAGATTGAAGAAAATCGATGGATCAACAAACTGCAGATGATGAAGAAACAGAGCACAAATTGCAGATGGAATTACGATCAACTGAGCACAAATCAACCAATGAAATACGAAGAATCAATCGAGAAAATGATCAAATCTCGTAAACACAAATTCTTCTATCAATTACAAACAAATTCCATCACAAATTTATGAAGAAAAAGAAGGATATCACCTGATTTGAGGAAGGAACAGGATATTACAACTCGAATGAATTTGGCGAAAGCTAATCTTATTGAATCAGCGGAAGCAAATCAGGTCATCAGATCAATAGCTCTGATACCATGTTACAACTGTGAACACTGAGCATGATGAACTGAATTGTGAAAGATGAATTCATTACTTGAATATTACAGCATAGCTACATCAGTATATATACATTGAATATAACAACCTCAACAACTTTCTTAACCTCCTAACAAACTAACCAACCTATTTACATTTAGATCCTACCTTTACAATTATTTACACAACAGACCCTAAGCTCTGTCTGTTGACCTCTTGACCTCATTATATATTCATTTGTCCAAAATGGTTGAGGGATAAATGAAATATTAAGTCTCAAAGTAAGTGGGTTGAAATTGGAAAATATGGTTATCCCACATTGAAAGGAAATGTAAAAGGAGACTAGTTTAAATAGTCTTGGACTCTATTAGTGAGTAAGATTGTGTAGCATTGTAAGTACCCCAATCCAATTTGCGACCCTTTATAAGTGCCTTTTAATATAATAAAATTGCATTAGGGGCATTTTGGTAAATTTTCAATCCACTCCGAGACTTCCGGAATCTTTTTATAAGTTTCTCACGAAGGAAGTACTTTTAAGTATTTTTTCCCATGCAAAAGGACCTACAGGGAATTAATTATTTTGGACCTATTGGGAATTAACCCGGAATGTTCCAGAACCAGTTGACTGCCGCCAGAAACGGTTAAGTGGCTCGTCAAGTCGTGCGACACAACGAGCCATGGAAAACATAAGCGTTACGCCGTGCGACACAACCAGCCCCTCATCAGCAGCTAAAAAACGGACCCTCCCCCTCTCATTTCTGGATCTCTACAAGCCTCCCTAAGGTTACTCTGTCAAAATACGCCCAGAATACCATCCCTCTCCTCACACACACACCAATCTTCTCAATTCAATCCCTCTCTCTCATCCAATTCATTCTCTATCACACCAATTCAACACCCACTCATATACACATTGAAGACCACAGCTCTTCCTCAGATCTGAGATCCAAACCTCATTCCAGCAGCTGAATCAAAGGTTTCTACACCTAACTTGGTGTAAACACACACCAATCCTCTCAATTCAATCCCTCTCTCTCATCCAATTCATTCTCTATCACACCAATTCAACACCCACTCATATACACATTTAAGACCACAGTTCTTCCTCAGATCTGAGATCCAAACCTCATTCCAGCAGCTGAATCGAAGGTCTCTACACCTAACTTGGTGTAGAGATTGAGGACTACAAGGGTAACGAATTCCTTCCTCCTTATCTCCCTTCTACTTGCTCATTACACAATTCATATGCAATTTCTATTCACAACTTGATAATTAAGCTCCATCTGCTTTGCAATCGCCATCTCTCTGTTTAATTTGCTTTGCTTGGTTTTACTTCATGCTCATGGTGTAATTTGAATATATTTGTGGCTTGATCATCAAGGGAGTGTGGATCACCCCATATCCACACCCCCTTGGTTGATTAGTTGTCGATTCATGTCGTTTCTGAGTTGAATTGATGTTGTAATTCGATCTGAATAGGTCTCAGTTCATTCTGTGTTCAATTCTGTAAGGTTTCTGCATAGGGCAACTTATGTCACACGACATAACTAGCCAGGCATATCCTGTGTCACGCGACACAAGTTGCCATTCTGCAGAAATCACTTTCCAAATGTAATATGTTCTCAATTGTGTAATAGGGATGTGGCCCCCCTTGCATCAAGTGGCTCACAAGATGTAATCCTCTCATTTTGATCAATAAAACAAAGCATTAAAATGCATTTCATCATATATTATGTCTCACACATTTGCAAACACTCATTGAATGATTTTGGATGTTGAACATAGAAAGACTCGTTTACGAGCCGTGTTTGGTGAACTCTCGGTTCTTCCCAACACGTAATCTGACCCCCGAACCCATTTTCTTTTTTCAAAAAGGTTTTCAATGTTCCTTTAAAACGGCGTGGCGAATCTCATTTACTTATTTTTTAGCGAGCGTTTATTCAGTGGCGACTCTGCTGGGGACTTGAAACCTGTTTTCAAAAGTGGGTCAAACTTTCGTTCTCGTTTAAACATCCATCTCATTCATTTGTGTGTGCATTGTGTGTGATATTGTGTGATATTTGCATATTAATGCTTTGTGGTTTTCCTTTCCTTCCTTGCTTCCTGTTATGTGGTGTTGGGGCTTGATGTTGAGCTGTGGCATTTGCTTGGAGGCTAGGGGCTGGTTCTGTTAGGTTGTTCAGATTCTGGAAATGTGTCTCCTTTTGTCACGCGACAGAACCTGCCTCATCAGTCCTGTGTCGCGTGACAGGGTTTGCTACTATGCAGGATTTTGATCTCCTTGGTACAGGTTGTGATTGTGGGCAGTCCCCATGATCAACGTTTATGATCATTTGACTATTGTATCTCTGTGGGGTGTGTGTGTGGTTTTCCTTTTCTTCTCCTTTTCAAATAAAAAATAAAAAAAATCATTTTTCATAAATAAAGGAATCTAGTCACCCGCACACTACGTCACTAGATCTAGAACCCATTTGGTGCGATTGACGGCATCACGGACGGTGATGTATGTCGCCTGCGCTTGAGCGCCTAAAATCAATCCTATCCCCCTAGCGCATCATAGGTGGAGCCACACTTTTTAAGCTTACCCAACGGTTGATTTTTGACACAACATTTTCAAAATGTACTAAAATGAATTGTTTTAAAATTAATAATGGACTTTCATACCTATCCCAAAACCTAGCATGTGTGGGCACGTTGCCAACGTAACATGGTTTCACGTATGGACATATCGCTCTCACGACATGTTCTAACGAGAGATCATGTCGCATTGTCAATGTGCACCGACGAGAGGTCATGCCGGATTTTTTTCTTGAATTTCTTCAGGAATACCCGTCATGCTGTCCAAATTTCTCCAGAAATTTGGACTGCTTGTCCGTCCCATAAATGCTTGGGTTTTATTTAGGTATTATTGCATATTATTAATTTTTAACCAATGCATTTGGTATATTTTGAATGGTGTGTCCCTAGGTTCCCCACGAGGTCTAGTTTGCAAGAATAAAGGCTTATCCTTTTCCAACCGTCCCTAGGACTTAAAAGACATCGATTTCTACTTGAACACTAATAAGATGTTGCATGAGTTCATCTCCTTTCCCGTTTTTCCCTCTCCCATACCTTCTTAAGACTCTCCTCTATCCTCCACCTTATTCAACCTCTCTACCCCTGCAGCTACGGTAAGTTGGGTTCGTGCTCCTGGGTCTCGCTTGGTACGCATTCCCGAAGCAGTCACAGTTTCAGAGATGTCTAGTGCAGAGAATGGTATGACTACTCAATCTGGGGGTTCATCTGCCATGGGTCATCAGGGCATGCATGATCTGTCTATGGAAGAGATGAGGGCCACTATGGAAGCTGCTCTAGTTAGAAAGCATGCGGCTCAGTTACTCGCTCAAGCCGCTAAAGCTAGAGAAGATGAAGCACATTCCAGGTTTGTAGAAGCAATGAGAAGCCGTGGTATTGCTATGATCCGATGTGATGTTGGGAATTATGAGGAGATTACTGATGCCAATGAGTCTGATGTTGAGGCCAGAAATGTCTCTTTTCCTCTCCTTGCTACAACTTCTCCCCTTTTTGTTGGTTTTTCTCCAGCATCTCACCCAATTCAAGTTCCGAGTCAGGGTGTGCAATCAAGCCCTTAAACAAGTTTTAGTTTAGTTGGAGGACCACAGTCGATCTTCTATGATCTGACCTCCTCACCAATTCCCAATGCTTCTGTGCCTCTAAGCCAATTTGGGTCCCAGCTTTCGAACAGTCAGAGCTTGTTGTTTCCGAGTTCTCAGTATCAACAGAGTCAGTTCCATAGTCCTCACTTCCAGGGTAATTCCCAGTATCATAGTCAGCACCCTTGCTCCGAAAATCAGTTCAGCCAGGATGGATCATCACCTATGCAACATCCGGGGCCAGCTCCCTACTTGCCTGCTAGTGCTTTTCTGCAGAATCAGAATTCTCCAACTGGTCGGTTTAATTATTTGTCAGCTTCAGCATCTTTCAGTCTACCACCAGCATCTGGGTCAGTTCAGCCGTCTTTCTTCCGATCAGCCAGTTCTGAGCCTTCTTCAACTACTGCCCCTTCTATTCCTCAGTTTCCCGGGATGACTCCAGAGGTGGCTATGTTGTTGAAACAAATGCAGCAGCAGATCGACAAGTTGACTGTAGGATCAAGTGGACTCAATGTTGTTGATCCAGGACAAGTAAAGCCTCTTCCTTATAAGTTCAAGATGCCCAAAATGCAATTTGATGGCTCAGCATGTCCGAAAACTCATATTGACACATATGTGATGACCATGGGGGCAATGGGTTGTACACCCGAGTTTATGGCTCAACATTTCCATCTCACTCTCAAGGGTCATGCCTTGACATGGTTTCTAACTCTTAAGTCCGAGGCTAGATCTACCTGGATCCAGATCACCAAAGTCTTTCTTGAGAAGTACCACGGGAATTTGGAGTGGCGCACGACCAGGGATGATTTGGTTGTCACCATCCAAAAGAGTGATGAGTCAATCACCGATTTCTACAAGTGTTCGAATGCCAAATTGAATGAGCTGTCTGAACCAATCCCGCTGCAAGATCAAAAGGACATTTTTCTATCATGTGTGAAGCCAACTCTTCCTGAAGCCATAGGTATTGGGTGGCATCCCGACTTGAGAGAGATGGTTGGGATGGGAGCCCGCAGTGAAAACATACTCTTTAACCTTACATTAAACACCAATGTCGGCAAAGATGGTGGCTTTCAGCACAGAGTAACAATTCCAGCAGCCCCAAAAACAAAGGAAACGTTTATCGACAACAGTGTCAATAATCTCCAGACAAGGGACCAGAATAAGCAGTAGTTTTTGCCCCGTAAACACTATCAGTTTGATGATCTCGGAATGACTACTGAAGAGGCCTTCAATGGGTTAGTTCGAAAGGGAATGATCAAGCTACTTGACAATTATAACCCCACCAAACCCAATCCGGACTTGGATCATAGCAAGTATTGCCAATATCACCAGTATTCTGGCCACATCACCAATGACTGTGTCCCTTTGAAGAAGGTCATTCAAAGACTTGTTGATGATGGAAAGATTGAGAAGGCTTCTCGCCCCAACGTGATTACCAATCCTCTCCCATGATTCCAAGGAGTCCTCTCATCCCGAGTTAAAGATGATATAGTCAATCAGTCTTCGTAGGGTCTAGACTGTCTTGAATGTCCTTTCATGGACAAGATGTCTGTTAAGTTCGCGTTGGACTAGTCTTTTTTCCTGCAATAATAAAAGTCTTTGTTTCTCTTCTTGCTAGACTCGAGACATCACTTGCACACCCACATTACACTTAATTGAAATGGTTTTATTCCATATGATCACTTGTGCTGCTCAACCAATAATTCATTGAAATGATTAATATTTAAATTCATCGGAGTGAGAAAATCAACTGATGTCCTTCTCAAATTGGGGCTCATCGATTCCCCATCTCGCATCTCATATGCTCACATCTCCTTCATCATATTCAGCTTTTCGTTGCCCAGTGAATTTGCATTAATCTTTCCCAATTAAGCTTAAGCAAGCAATGAAGCCTTAATCTCATTTGGATTATCCGGTAGGGATTGCAGTTGAATCCTTTCACCCTAGGGAAGCCATTACCTCGCCCTCACCAAATAATATCCTTTCATTTCAAGATCGGCATGTTTTGAAACCCTGTTTAGCCATCATCTTTGCTCCTTGCTGAGAGAAGTCCAAGCAATGCCAAGAAGTTAGCCTCGATAAATCGGCGATGCACAAAATACTCAAGTCATAAAGGAAGGACAGATATAATCCTCAGCTTCCCAAGAGGCCTTCCAATTCTCAAAAGAAGGATTTTAAATCCTCACAATTCAGCAAAAGTCCTCAACTTCTCAAGAGGCTTTCCAATTCTCAGAAAGGTGTTGAATCCTCCCAAATCTCCCAAAAGTCTTCGACTTCTCAAGAGGCTCTTCAATGTTCAAAAGGGGCCCGAATTCTCGCAAGTTCACAAAAGTTCTCGATAGCTTGGACTTCCTCTCACCAGCATCACCTTCCAACCAATTCAAGACATCCTCTCGATTTTAGAGGATATTCCCGTTACCTTGATCAACCCCAAGCCATCCTCTCGCTTTTAGAGGATACTCTCATTACCATTACCCTTGCCTTTGGCCAAAGTCAAAAATTGACCTCTCATTCTTAGAGGCAATCAATATCCTCGCCATAGAAATCCTAAACACATCCTTGAAAGCCAACCTCTTGTCTTTAGAGGTTCAGTCAGTAAAAGGCCCAGCTGACCTCTCATCTTAAGAAGTCATGATTTTCCAAATCACCCGATGGTCGATCGAAGCCCTGAAACCCAACTACAGTTCCTACCGGATAGTAGTTTCATTCTATTTTCATCGAGATCTAAATCAAATTAATACTTCATTGCTTGCTTAAATCGGAGCCAAAACCATCTCGGCTCAAAAGATCATCAATCAGAGATTATGCAAATTCAAATCTAATACATTTGGCATTTCATATGAGCATATTTCATTTCTCCTCCGCAAACACTTCCCGTTAATGCCTCACTGGGGCTTCGCATCTGTGTCTTTCATTGATACTCCAAGGAGACATGTTCTTCAACTCTCCAATTCTCAAAAAATCCTCAAAATCCCCAAAGATTCTCAAAATCTCGAATCTCCACATTCCTTCTCTTTTCAATCGGGATAAGCCCGAACTACGGCGACCTGAGCTCCTCGCCATGAGGAGAACGTAGGCAACCAGAAATGGTCCGGTCACAAACACATTCACATCTCAGAAAATCCGGTCTCATCAAGGGTCGTCCCTATACACAAACCCTCTTTCCATCTTTCCAAATCTGATTCTTGATAACAGTTGGTTTTCTCCTCGTGATTAATCAAAATATTTGTTCATATCAAGTTTAATGGTTGAATAACCCGAACGTCAATAAAGGGTTTTTAAGAAGCCTTGTTATCATCATGAATAAGACAAGTTTTCAAATATCTCGATAAGTCTTCTCTTTCTACATCATAGGAAGATAGAGCCAAATACTGTCTTTCTGTCAGCAGGGGTTTCCATACACTTTTCTACACCTTGTGATGCTTATACTCTCTCAAAAGAGTTAAACCCAAAGCGAGATTCTACACAAAATCGGGATTCATTCCCACTTTTCAAAAGATGTGCCCCTTGTTGGTCCCAAAGGTGGCAACAAGGGTGAAAATACAGCTAGAGGGGGGGGGGGGTAAATAGTTGTTACAAATTTTTCGCCCTCTTTTAAAAACTAAACCTCTAATGCTTACTAAACCTCTTGCAGTTGATAATACACTGCAAGTAGACTTGTAAAATGCACAGCGGAATATTTAAATTGCAAAGCGGTTTGATAGAGGCGGTTTGTAAAGCGGTTTTGATAGTGCGGTTTTGATAATTGCAGTTTTACAAACACGTGTATTTTTGACAATGTTAACTCCAAACACTTTTTCACAATAAAGGATAACTATATAAATATCAAACAGAGACAGAGATAAATAATTAGCAAGCACAGAAAATATAAATGCAGTAAAGTACGAACAAGCTATTTGGAGTGGTTCAATCGATAAACGATCTACGTCCACTACCAAGATGGTTAGTCTTGGATTTATAAGAGAGATTTTATATTGAGTATTGAGAGATTACAAAGTACAATAAAATCTTTTCTATGAAAAACAAATCCTAGACTATAACCAGTGTATCTCAAATGAATAAACTATGTGTTTAAACAAGTGAGGTGTGTGTGTGTTCAAGATCAAGGCTCTTTAAATCTGAGAGATGTAGAGCTCAATGATTCTTGAATGTGTTAAGGCTTGATTTCTGGGCTGGGGAATATTTCTTGAAGGTTGAAGATGAAGATTCAAAGGACTTAGAATTTTTGGGCAGAGCTTCAACTTCTATGAACACAGCACTTTCAATTTTTCAAGCAATCTTCAAATGGTGAAGACTAGGGGTATTTATACCCAAGCATCTCAAATATAGCTATTGGATACAGCTGTTGTAAGTACAGTACTTGATGCTTTCCCATTGGTCCACAGCAACTACTTTTGTCCTTTGGTAGAGCTGCTGCAGATTAAGCTGATCAGGCTCCAGCTGCAAGCAATGAGGTTAGGACACCTGTCACCTTTTCAAGATCCTTGCAGATCTTCTCTGACATTGAATCACGTGACAAGATTTAGTGGTTGACTTTTGATATTTCCGACGTGGATTCCAACGGTAAAAAAGTGGTTCACTTCAAGTCTTCAATCATTGGATGCGGTTGGTGTAGAGCGGTTGATGATGTGCGGTTGAATACGCCATGAGGTTTGCAAAGAGCGGTTGGTGATGAATTGCATAGGTGTGGTTCACCAAGCGGTTTGCACTGAGGTAGTTCAAGGAGCAGATTCAAGAAGGAATTCAACATGCGGTTTGCATGTGCGGTTTTGAAGGGCGGTTTTGAAACTGCTAAACTGCAACTCTCCAATCCAATGAGTCTTGTGCCAGTCTTCAAGCCTAATTTTAACTTATTCTATAAAATGGACTTAGCTAAAAATTGAAGTCTAAGCTTCATTACATAGGGTCCTAAAGTCCTTAAAATAGACAGGAGGTTATGGTATCAATCAAATCTAATACAAAATAGGAGGGTTAAAACATGCATACCCAACAATCTTCCCCTATTTGATTGATGCCATTACCTACTATAACTAAAGCAAACATTGTACTTGGTAAAAACATGTCCATAAGAAATAACATGGTAATTCATGTCCCAAGTCAATGCACACACTTAGCTTAAGCTATAGATTTCTATACTATCTGAAAGATAAACCTTTACAATATGGAAAGTATAGAAATGCATTCAGTGCACTTAAAAATATGAGTTTAAGTTCAAAGTGCGGTTTAAACTGAACGTTTAAACATCAATTCAAAAGAGTGATTTTTTAAGTTAGAAAATATTTGAATGAGGTTTAAGACCATAAGCGGTTTCATTGTTCTACAAACAAGCAGTTTGATATGAACAAGGTTTTGGAACCATGATGCAATTTCCATTAATTCCTAAGATGATTACAAGTACAGGAATGAAGGAAAATTACAAGGTTACAAAAACAAAAGGAAGTTGGACAAAAGAAAATACATGAAGTGCGGTCCAACAAAAAAGGAGTTCAGCAAAAAGGAAATGAATTACAGTGAAGAGCGGTCCTAGTGCTGACGCGGTTGATGATGATGCGGTTGATGGCGCTGCTGATCACGACGCTGGTCCACCTCTTGATTTGGCACTTGCGGTCCTGAAGGTCTGAAGGCTGAGCTTTCACCTCTGATAGTTCTTCTAAGGGATCTGAGGTCTTCAACTTGCCTTCTAAGAGTGGTCTCAACTGATCTAAGAGCGGTTACTGATTGAGCGACGGTTGATCCAGCCGGCATCAACAGATCTGGTATTGGCAGCTACACTCTCTTTGATTTCAGTTGTGAAGGATTCAATGCAGGCCTTAAGGGAATTGTAGAATGTGAAGATCTCATCCTGAATGGTCACAGTTTGAGTAGATAAAGCATCTCTCAAAGGTTCCAAATCAACAGTCACATTCAGGTTGGACTTCAATTCCTTTATAGAGTTGTCAAGCTTGAGGTTGAAGCCTGCCTTGAGGTTTTCAAACCTGAAAGAGATATCACCATCAAAATTGGTTACTTGCTCCTTGATACTGTCTCCCACTATGTTGAGATCAAAATTTATTTTGTCTTTGAGGGAGTCCAGTTCATTAAAGATTTTCAGCTGCAAGTCATCCAGAGCGGTTTGGGAAGGAGCGGCTGAAGTTGAGGCTTGTTGCGGTTGGGTTTCTTGAAGGGTTTTCACGAAAGATATTAGTGCAGAGTTGGTGGAAGAGACAAACTCATTTGAAAGCTTAGAGAGCATCTCATTAAGTTGTGTCTTTGAAAACGGCATCACCCGTAGCTCTAAGCACTCCTCTGGCTAAATCTTCTTTAAAGCCTTGAAAACATTCTGTAGCTGCGGTTTTGACAGCTTCAGCGGTTTGGGTTGTTGATGCAGTTTGGAATGTAGAAACTCTCTTTCCCTTAATGGCATCAATCAATTGGGCTTTCATGATTGCCAGTTCAGTGGTTTGAGAGTCCACTTTGGAAAGAAGGGTGCGGTTGGAGGCTTCTAGGGCTGAATTTGAGGCAGCCAGGGCAAGGTTGGATTCAGTCAGCTTAAGCATATGCCCTTGGTTTACAACCAACTGTGATTGAATCAGTTGGAGGGTGGATAGAATTTGAAGGTAGTCAGAAGGAGCGGTTGGAATGGGTGGAATTTGGGTAACAGAGGGAGGCTGTTGAGATTGAGTTGGAGGAGTGGTTTGAGATAATGGATTTAGAAGGGTTTGGAAAAGGCGACTGGCTGGGACTGTAAAAGGTGAAGCGGTTGAGGGAGGTATAGGAAGTGTTTGGGGTAAAGTAGTAGGAGCGGTTGAGATTGGGATGGTAGGAATTGGTGCGGTTGAATTTGGTGCGGTTGGAGGAGGTGGAATGTTAGAAGTAGGAATTCTAGAAGTGATGGGGTTGGAATTTGAGGAGGAACTGGTGGTGTGAAGTTCAACAGAAGGGGATTTCTGTTGAGGGGAATTTTGAGGAGGTGGAGTATGAACGCGGTTTGGAGAATTTTCAGGAGGAGGAGGAGGAGGTGAATTGACGTGGTTAGGAGAAGGGGTTGGATCGCGGTTCAGATTAGAAATGGAGATAGCAGGAGTGTGATGAGAATAAGGAGGTGATTGAGCGCGGTTTGAAGGAGGAGGGGAATTTGAGCGGTTGGAACGTTGAGGTGAGGGAGTTGGGGTTCTGTTTCTGCTAGAGGAGGAATGAGATTTTGAAGGGGATTGGGATGATGAATGTGAAGTGGAATGAGAAGAAGGTGGAGAAGGAGTAGGTTGTTTGGAAGCCTTTGGATTGCAAAAAGCGTTTGGGTCCTTTGGTTGGGGTCTTTTTTCTGGGCTAAGTGTTTGACCCTCTTTGGCTTCTCCCCCTGAGCGGTTGCAGCTCTTTGCGGTTGAGGAGGAGAAGGCGGTCTTGGTGATAGAGTTTTGGCTGGTGAGGAATGTTGAGAGTGGTTAGGAGATTGAGGTGGTGTTTGGATAAGAGTTTGGGTTTGGGGCGGTTTGGAAGATGGTTGCGGTTGAGGTTGAGGGGGCGGTTGTGTTTCAGCTTCCTTGGATTTCCATGAGCAGCCTTTTTCTCAGCTGCCTCTCTCTCAATCCTTGCTATCTCAGCCTTATAGAAAGCGGTCAGGTCCTCATCAGAGAGCTTAGCTAGATCAACCTGAGTTTGCTTGGCTCTCTTAGCCCTGGCCACCAAAGGAGGAATGGTATTATCTTCTTCTTCTTCTTCAACCTCATCAATAAGGGACATCTTCTCTTTCTCTTTCCCTTTCTTGCTAGGTCCTGCACCAGTTGCACCACGCGGTTGGGTGGGTGCATTTCTGGTTTTCTTTGGGAGCGGTTCTTCAACAGTTTTTCTTTTCCATGATACCTTCTTTAAAGCCTTACCCAATGCTGTCACTGCGGTTGCAGGAGTCATTTCCACAAAATGTTCCTTGGGTTGAAAGGTATCAGCATCATAGAGGGCTCTGTAGTCATCATTTCCAAATGAAAATCTGAAACTGTGGCAAGCCTTAAGCCCAAAGGATTCTTCAACTCCCCAATGATAGCAAATATCAGGAGTGGTAGTTCTCATATCTTCCAAGTGCTGATAGTTGGCAAAGATGGCGGTTAGCAATCTACCAAAAGGTCTCCATCTGGTATGCACATCCTTTGTCTTCAACTGGTAAGCATCAATGCTGCTGGCAAGCTCTCTCATCAAAATCTTGGGCCAGTGGAGCTTAAATACTTTATTGTAGATGGCACGGCAATACGCCCATTTGGTGAGAGGTGAAGTTGTTGTGGTTCCCAGTCTTCCCACACACAGACTTCCCTACTAGATAGCAGAGATGGCTCATAAGCTCCCCAAAATCTCTCCTTGCTATCTTCTTGTAGTTGCCAGATAAGGAATCCAGGGTTCCAGTGAGGGTTGAGCAGGTAGCATCCTGAACTTCCTGGGACACCTCAACTGGAGCACCAGACACATGGAATTCATAGGTGCTTCTGATATCCAAGTAATCAATGGAGACTTTGAATCCTTCAACTACTCCCACTAAGCTGGGGATCTTCGTTCCATCTGAAAGCTCAGTTTCCCCACGCACTGCGGTTTGATAGAATTGGTCAATGAATAGAGGGATGGTATAGGTTTGTTGTTTGTTGAACAAGGGAAGGATTCCTGAAGCTTGCATCTTTCTGATCAACTCTCTTCCAAGTGCATCGGACCGCAGTTCAGGTTCATTTATCTCCCAACCTGGTAAAAAATACTTGGTATTCTACAAAGAAAACACACAAGTTAGAACTACTTAATAACATCACAGTTCACAAGCGGTTTAGTGCACATATGCGGTTGGCAATAGTGCGATTTTGGAAATGATAATTTCCAAACCTCAAGGAAACTGTGAATACAGGTAGAAAAACAAATAAGAAAAATACATATGCATATTTTACTTAGTACGTGGCATTGTAATCCAAAGTTATCCCACACTGCAAGCGGTGCTTAGAGAGGAAGTTCTTGGTTTCCAGCCTGTATACTTAGTAATACTTAAGTATTTTTCTAACATGCGGTTCAATCATGCAAAGACATAAGCAAAATTTTCAGAAATTTTTCTAAGTATGGAAAACAAGATTGAAAGTTAGGTTTAGCCAAAACATAAGAGAAAGTCTGAAAATGGAGATGAACAGTTACATGAGTGCATGAAGAACACGAAGAAGATCAAGAACAGAGATTTGAAGAATCTTAACCAAAATGAACAAATAACATGTCAAAATGATCACATTGAGCAGTAGATTAACAATATAACAATAAAAATTTCTACTTTACTCAGAATCACCCAGAAAATGCAAAAATCAAAAAGTGGGTTTCGAAACATAAATATTTTGAAACTCAAAATCAGTACCCAAATCAAGTGTAGATCATGAAATAAAATATATAATCTTAATCTCGGCAAGATTCCGAACAAAACCCAACAAATTTCAATCAAAATGATTAAGAAATGAAGCATATGGAGGCAAAAATCAGTTCTTGGTGTTTGAACCTTCAAAAGTTCATCAATGGCAGATTTGAGCAAGTTAAACAGGTATGTATGCAGAAAAGTAAGAATATTAGGGTTCAGAACACATACCATGTCAAAGATTGGTTGCTTGGGTGCCATTGACTTAAAAAAATTTAGAGCTTTTAAACACAGTTTGAAGATAGAGAAGGGAGAGTTTGGTGAAAACTGACACTAGATAGTACGAATGTCAGAGAAGACAGAATGGAAAGTTTGAAAAGGTAGGTTATGTCTTCTATTTATAGGAAAGGGTTAGGGCAGTTGAAAGGACTGTTTCACTAACCAAAGTAGTGAATCATTGTAATGTTGCACCCTTTCAGCTTCAACCCATCAACCAATGACGGCTGACATAAAGCCCATTAAATGCTAATGTTCTGTTTGCATTAAATGCTTTCAAAATTTAAATTTTCGTGGGAAAACATTTGCAAATAAACCCTTAAAGAAAAAATAAGGACTGAAAAATAAATAAAAGGAATTTGAACAGTTTTTTTTTTTTTTTTAAATAAACAAAAAAAATTAGAAATTACTCCAAGTTGAAACGCGGTTGAGGTCCAAGCGGTTGAGCTGCAGCACGCGGTTGGAATGAAGCGGTTGGCTGCAGGGCGGTTGGACTATATGCGGTTTGGTACACGCGGTTCAACAAGGTGACTTGAAACTATACTCAACACACAGGTTAGCAATTAAAAAGAATGGATTTATTTAAGTTCAAGCATACCCATTTCTCCTCTGAGGAAGGAAAACCTCTTGGAGTCAAGAGCCTTGGTGAGGATATCAGCAATCTGGTTGTCTGTCCCCACGTACTCTAAATGGATATTCCTCTTCTCCTCATGGTCTTTGAGGAAATGATACTTGATATCAATATGCTTGGTCTTGGAATGCATGACAGGGTTGTTGGAGACTGAGATTGTTGAAGTGTTGTCACACATGATAGGGCAATTTCCTTCATGGATTCCATAGTCTACCAACTGCTACTTCATCCAAAGGATTTGACAGCAACAACTACCAGCAGCAATGTACTCAGCTTCTGTGGTTGACACTGAGACTGAAGCTTGCTTCTTGCTGGCCCAAGCAACTAGTCTATTTCCGAGGAAATGACAAGTACCACTAGTGCTTTTCCTGTCAATAGTACAAGCTGCATAATCTGCATCTGAATAACCTACAAGATCGAAGTTCGAATCTTTGGAATACCAAAGTCCAAGGTTAGTGATTCCAGATAAATAGCGGATTATACGCTTGGCAATAAGATGTGCTTCTCTAGGATGCGCTTGATAGCGTGCACATACGAGACACTAAACATGATATCGGGCCTACTAGCAGTTAAATAAAGTAATGAGCCGATCATACCTCGATATAAAGTTTGATCAACTTTCTTACCTTTGAGATCTTTATCTAGCTTATTGCCGGTGGCCATTGGAGTATCATATGCTTTAGCATTTTCTAATCCAAACTTCTTTATTAGCTCCTTGGTATATTTGGCTTGGCTGAGGAAAATACCTTCTTCGCATTGCTTGATTTGAAGCCCGAGGAAGAATGTTAATTCTCCCATCATGCTCATCTCAAACTTGATTTTCATTAGCTTTTCGAAACGCTTACAAAGTAACTCATTAGTAGAACCAAAAATAATATCATCGACATAAATTTGAACAAGTAAAGTATGCTCATTATATTTGGCAATAAAAAGAGTTGTATCGATTTTACCGCGTTTAAATCCTTTTTCTAGTAAAAATTTAGAAAGAGTCTCATACCATGCCCTTGGAGCTTGCTTAAGTCCATACAAAGTTTTCTGGAGTTTGTAGACATGATTGGGAAATTTGGAGTCTTCAAATCCAGGCGGTTGTGCAACATACACGGTCTCTTGAAGTTCACCGTTGAGGAAAGAACTCTTCACGTCCATTTGATATAACTTGAAACGCTTGAAAGAGGCGTAGGCTAAGAAGATTCTGATAGCTTCCAATCTTGCAACTGGAGCAAAGGTTTCATCATAATCGATTCCTTCTTCTTGCCTATATCCTTGTGCAACCAACCTTGCTTTATTCCTAGTGATGCTTCCATTCTCATCCATCTTATTCCTAAATACCTACTTAGTTCCTATCACTCCTTGATCCTGAGGTCTAGGCACTAAAGTCCAGACCTTGCATCTTTCAAACTGGTTGAGTTCTTCTTGCATAGCAATGACCCAACTGGAATCTTGGAGTGCTTCATCAATCTTCTTGGGTTCAATTTGAGATATCAAGGAAGTATGTTCGTCATAGTTCGATCTCCTAGTTTGAACACCGGAAAACAGATCACCAATCACATTAGAGAGAGGGTGACTGCTGACTTCACGAACCTCCGGGGGTAAGTCTGGTTGGACAGAGGTTTGCTGAAGATGTTCAATTGGAACGTCGTTAGATCCTTCAGCGAAGTCATGGAATGTAAGCTGACGAAGAGGTTCTATAAGCTGGATAGGGGAATTCTCAACTTCTTCTTCCCTAGGAGTTGCATCTGGAGTAGGAACTTCAGGTGCGGTTTCAAATCTGCGGTTTAAGGGAATTTCAGTTGAGGGTGCTGGATTTTGCGGTTGAGGTTCAGGTGCGGTTTGAGAGGGTTCACCTATTTCATTATGCTCAACAAAATCATCAGCAACATTTGGAGACAAATGTGTAACATGGACAGACTCAACTATTTTTAAACTAGTTTTATTGAAAACACGAAAAGCTTTTGAATGTTTAGCATACCCAACAAAAATACCTTCGTCGGCATTGGCTCCAAATTTACCTCTATTTTCTCTTCCGTTGTAGAGGACAAAACATTTGCAGCCAAAGATCTTGAAGAATGCAATGTTGGGGGTTCTTCCTCGCCAAAGCTCATAGGGAGTCTTGTTATAGGTTTTGTTGATGAGGGAGCGGTTACGAGTGAAGCATGCGTATTGATTGCTTCGGCCCAAAAATGCGAGGTAGCTTCGCTTCAGATATCATTGTCTTTCCAGCCTCAATCAACGTCCTATTCTTCCTTTCCACAACCCCATTTTGTTGTGGAACACCAGCAGTTGAGAAATTGTGATCAATTCTATGGTCATCACAATACTGAGCAACACCGTTGTTCTTAAATTCTGTTCCATTATCTGATCGAACACTAACGATGTCATCTTCTTTTTGCGTTTGGAGCCGTCTAAAAAGTGCAGTGAGAATATCATAGCAATCATCTTTGGAAATCATCATCTCAACCCACGTATATCTTGAATAATCATCCACCACTACTAAGGTATATCTATTTCCTCCAATGCTGGCAGTGGTTACGGGTCCAAACAGATCTATGTGAAGCAGTTGTAAGCATCTGGAAGTTGATGGAGCGGTCTTGCTGGTGAAAGACGACGGTGCATACCAGTGGCATGCACTGCATTTCTCTGGATGGTGGTCAGCCACTTTGGGTAAACCACGAACGAGGTTTTCCCTGCCAATCTTTGCAAGATACTTGAAGTTCAAGTGGCTCAACCTCTTGTGCCATAGCCAACTATTTTCGCTCACATTTTTAGCTACAAAACAGAGATTAGTAATACTACATGCAGAATCTAAATCAATAATGTAAATATTACTCTTACGAATCCCTGTGAGTAGGGTGACGCCGAAATGCTATCTTTAATAAAGCAATTTGATGAAGTAAAGTTGCAATGCATTCCTTTGTCGCAGAATTGAGAAATTGAAAGGAGGTTGTGCTTGAGTCCTTCAACTAGAGAAACCTTCTCAATGGTTAAGTTTCCTCTCCTTATTATACTATACGCAATGGTCTTGCCTTTGTTGTTGTCACCAAAGGTTACCGACGGACCACTTGCTTCAATGACATCTTCTAGTAATGATCTATCTCCAGTCATATGTCTTGGCTTGACCACTTTGTCAAGATACCATTCATTTTCCTTGGAGTGACCGGCCATGAAGCGAGAGGACCTGAAATGTAAACATTAAGAACGAGGTCCCCCTTTATTCCTTGGGTCACGAAGTTAGCAACCCTTCACGACCCACACTGTTTGACGAAGGAGGTTTACTCTTCTGGCATTGGATGTGAACCATAAAAGGTATTAACGGCCTTGTGACCTAAACCATCACACACTGAACATTTATAAAAGCTACAAGCATCATGAGGTTTTACTAACTCCTTACTATTCTTAGGAGTTGCATGCGGTTTGGGACGAGCGGTTGTAGGCGTGACAAAGGGAGCGCTTTAGTTTGACCACGTATTTTCTAGGAACGCTATTCCTGCTTTTGAAGGCGGGAGGAGCGGTCGAAGAAGAGGCGCGGTCGGACACAGGAATTGCGGAACCGCCTTTTCCACCAGAAGCGGTTGGAGCAGGGATACGACCAATTCCATAAGCCATTTCCTCTGAAGCTACACTCTCAGAATCCTTTGGCTTCATCTGAGAGTTCTTTCCATATTGCTTTCCCTTTGGGTAGACATAATTAATTTGTCGTCCTTTACCCTTGCCTTTAGCATGCTTCCCCTTAGGAATTTCTTTAGTTAGTTTCAAAAACTCCTCATCCTTTTCACTAGAGGATGCACACTTCTCCTCTTCCTCAGATCCAAAACCTAGACCCTCCTTAATTCCAGGGGGAACTTAGGAGTCCATGATTCGATCCTTGGTGAATTGAGACTTGATCCATGAATCAATAATCATTTGGAGATCGTTGATTTGGGTAACCAAGTCATCATTCCGGAGTTGAAGTGCAGCAACCTTAGTTTCAAGGGTGCGGTTTTGATCAGCAAGAGGAGTCATACTTCTGATTTTGTCCTTAAGATTTGAAATTTCGGACTTCATCACAGTTTTCTCCATCTTGTACAGATTAAGTTCATCATGAGCTAAGCTTAAGGCTTTCTTAAGATTAGAGAATTGATGGATCACCACTTCTGCTTTCTTGAACATCCATTCATGTTCCATGGGAGAAACCTCTTCCACCACCTTTTTCAAAATTTTCTTTGGAATTGCTTTTGAAGGTGGAGCATTTTTAGATGAGAAAATGGGGCGTGAATACGAGCAATTTCCTATCTTAATGCTAGGAGTAAGTTTGATATCATCATCCAATTTATAATTTGGAAGTTTTGTAAAAACCTCTTTTTCTTCCATATCTTGCAACTCGAATGACTCAGAATCTGACTCATCGGAAGCATCTGCAACTAAGCAGAGATTAACCTCTTCGGTTTCATCATCACTTCCATCATCAGAATTTGTTTCAATCCAAGTTACTAATTCCTTGGAATTCTCTTCCTCCTCAGCAACCATTCCCTTGCGACGAGAAAATTTCGCAGGAGCGGTTTTCTTTTTCATATATTCATACTTAGGCTGTGGACACTCAGATGCAAAGTGGCCAGGTTTCCTACAGTTGTAGCAAACTAGGTCATTCTTTTTCTTTGTATCTGCAGCCCTAGAAAATGTTGCAGGAGGTTTGCCTTTTGAAAATGATTTTGTGAAAGGTTTTGAGGATTTTCTAAATTTTTGAAATCTTTTTACAAACATGGCAAAATCATCATCATCCATCTCGATGAGTGATGAGGTTGATATGGAAGAATCTGCGGTTTGATTGGATGTAGATGGTTTCTCCTCATGTTCCACGACGGACATAGAAAGCGACTTGATTTTTCCTTCAATTTCTTCAATATGATTTAATTTAAGTTCATAGACTCTAAGATTGGCGTACAAGTTACTTAACGACCAAGTACCCAAAACTTTGGAGTCTTCTAAGGTAGCCTTATTTACCCATCTAGAACCTAAAGTAGATAGGAAAGTCATATTGATTTCCTTATAAGTTTTACCAAGAGATATACAAGCATTAACTACCTCAACATAGAGGTCGTAGTTTTGACGCAAGGTTTCGTTGGATTTTCTGTTGAAGTTGTTGTAGGATCTTTAAACAGTGTATAATTTGTTTTCCTTGCACTATTCGTCACCTTCGAGGTAGCTCTCTATGGCATCCCACATCTGCTTTGCGGTTTTGAGGTACATTACTTTCTGGAGAGTTGAAACGGGGAGGGTTCCAGAAATGATGTGCCTAGCCTTGCTGTCCAAGGCAACTAATCTCTTCTCTTCATCCGACCACTCTTCTTTTGGATTTTTGACTTCTGGAGTTTCAGCATTGGTGGTTGCATCAGTGTTGGCCTTCATTGGAATCCATGGCCCATTGACTACGCATTCCACCAGCATTTCATCTATAGTTTCCAAATGAATAAGCATTCAGCACTTCCAGATGTCAAAGTGGTCTTCGTCCAAAATTGGAATGTGTGAATAGTTAACACTTGTCATTGTCTTTGAGGTTGCCATAACGAATCGGCACACAAGCTGTTAAGCTTGAAAAACAGTGGTTTTAAAATGTGTTTGCTCTGATACCACTTGTTGGTCCCAAAGGTGGCAACAAGGGTGAAAATACAGCTAGAGGGGGTGAATAGTCATTTACAAATTTTTCGCCCTCTTTTAAAAACTAAATCTCTAATGCTTACTAAACCTCTTGCAGTTGATAATACACTGCAAGTAGACTTGTAAAATGCACAGCGGAATATTTAAATTGCAAAGCGGTTTGATAGAGACGGTTTGTAAAGCGGTTTTGATAGTGCGGTTTGATAATTGCAGTTTTACAAACACGTGTATTTTTGACAATGTTAACTCCAAATACTTTTTCACAATAAAGGATAACTATATAAAGATCAAACAGAGACAGAGATAAATAATTAGCAAGCACAGAAAATATAAATGCAGTAAAGTACGAACAAGCTATTTGGAGTGGTTCAATCGATAAACGATCTACGTCCACTACCAAGATGGTTAGTCCTGGATTTCTAAGAGAGATTTTATATTGAGTATTGAGATATTACAAAGTACAATAAAATCTTTTCTATGAAGAACAAATCCTAGACTATAACCAGTGTATCTCAAATGAATAAACTATGTGTTTAAACAAGTGAGGTGTGTGTGTGTGTTCAAGATCAAGGCTCTTTAAATCTGAGAGATGTAGAGCTCAATGATTCTTGAATGTGTTAAGGCTTGATTTCTGGGCTGGGAAATATTTCTTGAAGGTTGAAGATGAAGATTCAAAGGACTTAGAATTTCTGGGCTGAGCTTCAACTTCTATGAACACAGCACTTTCAATTTTTCAAGCAATCTTCAAATGGTGAAGACTAGGGGTATTTATACCCAAGCATCTCAAATATAGCCGTTGGATACAGCTGTTGTAAGTACAGTACTTGATGCTTTCCCATTGGTCCACAGCAACTACTTTTGTCCTTTGGTGCATGCTGCCGCAGATAAAGCCGATCGGCCTCGGTACCGCAAGCAATGAGGTTAGGACACCTGTCACCTTTTCAAGATCCTTGCAGATCTTCTCTGACATTGAATTACGTAACAAGATTTAGTGGTTGACTTTTGATATTGCTGACGTGGATTCCAACGGTAAAAAAGTGATTCACTTCAAGTCTTCAATCATTGGATGCGATTGGTGTAGAGCGGTTGATGATGTGCGGTTGACTACACCAGGAGGTTTGCAAAGAGCGGTTGGTGATGAATTGCATAGGTGTGGTTCACCAAGCGGTTTGCACTGAGGTAGTTCAAGGAGCAGATTCAAGAAGGAATTCAACATGCGGTTTGCATGTGCGGTTTTGAAGGGCGGTTTTGAAACTGCTGAACTGCAACTCTCCAATCCAATGAATCTTGTGCCAGTCTTCAAGCCTAATTTTAACTTATTCTATAAAATGGACTTAGCTAAAAATTGAAGTCTAAGCTTCATTGCATAGGGTCCTAAAGTCCTTAAAATAGACAGGAGGTTATGGTATCAATCAAATCTAATACAAAATAGGAGGGTTAAAACATGAATACCCAACACCCCTGCACGTATATATTTCTGAGTCTTGTCCAATGAATGATTGACTAAGGTCTGGAAAGATGGATGCCTCCTTGGCCACATGATGATTCTGTCTGCAATAGGGCTGCATTGGATCTCTTCAAGCTGGGGCTTTTCTAAGCTATTCTCTCAGGATCTCCCGTATCAGTATTTTTTGCCAGGGTATCCTCTGCATTCACTTGGCTACATGATGGATTCACTCCTTATCAGGTTCACTTCGGGATTGCTTTGCATTATCAACTGGGGCTTCGCCAAGCCACCTCCTAAAAATCTGAGCTTCGCCTAGTCATCTCTTCAAAGCCATGGCACTCTCTGCAATTTCTCTGTTGTTTGCCGTTTCAGGGATACGACCCACTTTGTTCTTATCAACAACAATCAACCTGCTGCAATCTGTACTCTCAGGGCACGCCCCGACTTGCTTAGGCTGCGCCATACCATCCATCCACTTATCAAATGCATGGGAGAGGATTTCACAACCCATTCATCATCATATACACAATCATTCCATCATAAATCCATCATAGCACAAATTGCTACATACATATCAACTCATCAAGCCATACAAAATCCTCACTCCACTTTCATCCCCAGCCGAGATGGGCTCGTGCATCAAGAATAATAATGCATAAATTTAACAATAATCAAGCTTAAATAATGCATGCATAGTAAAGTGTGTTTTTCTCTTTCCTCTCCCAGCAGGGTGCGATAATCAAATGATCATAATCTGATCATGAGGACTGCTCCTCAAATCAAAATCTGGACAAAGAATTCAAGCCTTGCAGATGGCACTTTCTCTATCATCCTCGGATTCATCAGCATCGTCTGAAAGAGCCTTAAGGCATCTCAGTCTCCAAGCAATGCTCGTTTAACTCATCATTTGAAAGAGCTTCAGCTGCCTCAGCCTCCAAGCAATAATGCTCATCAATCTCAGCGACGTCAAAGCCTGTTCCGCATGGCGAGTCATCATCAAAGCTCGTTCTATATGGCAAATCATCAACAAAGACCGTCCCTTGCACGGCAAACCAATAGCTCTTCATCATCATCAGTCGTGGCCTCAGTCCTTTCGGCAGCTACAGGTAAGCACAGGACAGGTATGAACGCATATCTCTTTCAAGCTACAAATCATCATATTTTCATTGCATATCTCTCTTCGGTTTGAGACACCGTATGTCTCATGTCACCTTCACTTTGGTCTGAGACACCGTATGGCTCACTTCATTATCACTTTGGTTTGAGACACCGTATGTCTCACGTCATTTTCACTTCGGTCTGAGACACCGTATGTCTCACTTCATTATCACTTCGGTTTGAGACACTGTATGTCTCACGTCATTTTCACTTCGATCTGAGACACCGTATGTCTCACTTCATTCTCACTTCAGTTTGAGACACCGTATGTCTCACGTCATTTTCACTTCGATCTGAGACACCGTATGTCTCACTTCATTATTACTTCGGTTTGAGACACCTTATGTCTCACGTCATTTTCACTTCGGTCTGAGACACCGTATGTCTCACTTCATTATCACTTCGGTTTGAGACACCGTATGTCTCACGTCATTTTCACTTCGGTCTGAGACACCATATGTCTCACTTCATTATCACTTCGGTTCGAGACACCGTATGTCTCACGTCATTTTCACTTCGGTCTGAGACACCGTATGTCTCACTTCATTCTCACTTCGGTTTGAGACACCGTATGTCTCACGTCATTTTTACTTCAGTCTGAGACACCGTATGTCTCACTTCATTCTCACTTCGGTCTGAGACACCGTATGTCTCACGTCATTTTCAATTCGGTCTAAGACACCATATATCTCACTTCATTCTCACTTCGGTCTGAGACACCATATGTCTCACTTCATTCTCACTTCGGTCTGAGACACCGTATATCTCACTTCATTCTTACTTCGGTCTGAGACACCGTATGTCTCACTTCATTCTCACTTCGGTCTGAGACACCGTATGTCTCACGTCATTCTCACTTCGGTTTGAGACACCGTATGTCTCACGTCATTATCACTTCGGTCTGAGACACCGTATGTCTCACTTCATTCTCACTTCGGTCCGAGACACCGTATGTCTCACTTCATTCTCCCTTCGGTTTGAGACACCGTATGTCTCACGTTATTTTCACCTTGGGTCGAGACCCCGTAGATCTCACTCCATTCTCTCTTCGGGTCGAGACCCCGTAGTTCTCACTCTGTTCCCTCCTCGGGTCGAGACCTCGTATTTCTCACTCCATTCTCTCTTCGGGTCGAGACCCCATAGTTCTCACTCCGTCCCCTCCTCGGGTCGAGACCCCGTAGTTCTCACTCCGCTTCCTCTTCGGGTCGAGACACCTTAGTTTCTCACTTCCTCGAACTACAATCTGGCTTGATTCCCTCCTAGGGATACGTAGGAATCCTTTCTCCAAAGGTCCATCCATCCAACCACATCAATTATTTTCCTCCATCTGCCATATCCCCAGCAGGTCTGACAATTTGACCACTTTGGTCTATCTTTTCCCTCAGCCGCTCATTGGGCTTGGGATCCGTCTTATCGACAACCTACCTTCTTCCATAAGTGACGTTGCCGAGGGGCTCTGTAAGTACCCCAATCCAATTCGCGACCCTTTATAAGTGCCTTTTAATATAATAAAATTGCACTAGGGGAATTTTGGTAAATTTCCGGTCCACTCCGAGACTTCCGGGATCTTTTTATAAGTTTCTCGCGAAGGAAGTACTTTTAAGTTTTTTTCCCATGCAAAAGGACCTACAGGGAATTAATTGTTTTGGACCTGTTGGGAATTAACCTGGAATGTTCCAGAACCAGTTGAATGGCGCCAGAAACGGTTAAGTGGCTCGTCAAGTCGTGCGACACAACGAGCCATGGAAAACATAAGCGTTACGCCGTGCGACACAACCAACCCCTCAAGAGCAGCTATAAAATGGACCCTCCCCCTCTCATTTCTGGATCCCTTCCAGCCTCCCTAAGGTTACTCTGTCAAAATATGCCCAGAATACCATCCCTCTCCTCACACACACACCAATCCTCTCAATTCAATCCCTCTCTCTCATCCAATTCATTCTCTATCACACCAATTCAACACCCACTCATATACACATTTAAGACCACATTTCTTCCTCAGATCTGAGATCCAAACCTCATTCCAGCAGCTGAATCGAAGGTCTCTACACCTAACTTGGTGTAGAGATTGAGGACTACAAGGGAAACGAATTCCTTCCTCCTTATCTCCCTTCTACTTGCTCATTACACAATTCATATGCAATTTCTATTCACAACTTGATAATTAAGCTCCATCTGCTTTAATTATTAAGTTGCAATCACCATCTCTCTGTTTAATTTGCTTTGCTTGGTTTTACTTCATGCTCAAGGTGTAATTTGAATATATTTGTGGCTTGATCATCAAGGGAGTGTGGATCACCCCATATCCACACCCCCTGGTCGATTAGTTGTCGATTCATGTCGTTTCTAAGTTGAATTGATGTTGTAATTCGATCTGAATAGGCTCAGTTCATTCTGTGTTCAATTCTGTAAGGTTTCTGCATAGGGCAACTTATGTCACGCGACAGAACTAGCCAGACAGATCCTGTGTCACGCGACACAAGTTGCCATTCTGCAAAAATCACTTTCCAAATGTAATATGTTCTCAATTGTTTAATAGGAATGTGGCCCCCCTTGCATCAAGTGGCTCACAAGATGTAATCCTCTCATTTTGATCATTAAAATAAAGCATTAAAATGCATTTCATCATATATTATATCTCACACATTTGCACACACTCATTGAATGATTTTGGATGTTGAACATAGAAAGACTCGTTTATGAGGCATGTTGGGTGAACTCTCGGTTCTTCCCAACACGTAATCTGACCCCCGAACCCATTTTCTCTTTTCAAAAAGGTTTTCAATGTTTCGTTTAAAATGGCGTGGCGACTCTCATTTACTTATTTTTTAGCGAGCGTTCATTCAAGCATATAGGCTCTATCTCGCGCACTGGTGCGCAATTGGGGTACAAATCAAGTTCCAAAATGTGCTTGAAGCTACCGACTAACGAACTCATGTGCGTACGCGTCTTGCGGACACGAATGTAGCTACAAAGTGACCTACTCGCACTAGCCTTGTAATTGCCACATGATTTCAAAGGTTGTACTAAATTTCATTATCAAATTATTACGAAATTAAAACATGTTTAATTTCGGGAATTAAGTTGATCATCATTTTTTATCCTTCCTTGGCAGCTATAGAAAGGAGAGAACACAAACTGATTGAAACACACATTTTTTCGAAATCTCTCCTCTCTACAATTCGCAGCAGATTGAACGATCTTTTCTTTTGGCCTCCTGCATCTGCATTCGGTTGTGATACCGTCCAGGCATACCTTCAATTCGCCGGAGGTACTAGTGTACAGCAATCGTCCGGTCCGTCCGCTTCATCCTAGAAGACAAACGCCCGGTGTAACCTCAAGCACAACTCGGTAAGGGGCGAATTTGTATTAATGAGAGTGTGACACACACGACTCGGGCAACAACTTCGAGAATCAAATTTACAGTTTTTGTTTCTATACTGTTTCTTTATTATGTTTTCTGCAATTTACAAGTTTTTTAATCAATTATTCTATCAATTTTAAGACAAATTACTACGTTAAAAGGCAAAACATTATAAAACAGTGAACTAATTTTTTGTTTCGTTTCAGATGGCTACTGAATCGAACAACGTGGGAACCAATTCTGGGAACAATTCCAAGACTACTCGTGTGGAGGAAGGGCTTCGTGTGGAAACCAATCCTCCAAGGAATGTGGTTGTCCAAACTGTTTCGACTCAACATGGTGAGAAGCCGGAAACATTTGTTGGCCAATACTTTAAACGGTGGTAACAAAAGATGCTCTTCTATTTGACCACCTTGAACTTGGTGGGGTTTCTTAAGAAAGATCCGACACAGTTGTGTGAGAATGAGACGGACGTGCAAGCCGTTACTGCTCTTGATGCTTGGAATCATTCTGAGTTCATTTGCCAAAATTACATACTAAATGGGTTGTCGGAAGCACTATATAATGTTTATAGTGTTAAAAAAACTTCAAAGAAACTATGGGAGTCCTTGAAATACAAGTACAAAATCGATGACGCGAGTACAAATAAATTCATTGTTGGCCGCTTTCTCGATTAAAAAATGGTGAACTCTAAAACAGTTAAAAGTCAAGTGAAAGAATTGCAAATAATAATCCATGAAATTCATGTCGAGGGAATGGTGATTAGTGAAAGCTTTCAAGTGGCGGCTATAATTGAAATATTGCCTCCCATTTGGAAAGATTTCAAAAACTACCTTAAATATAAACGAAAGGAAATGGATGTTGAAGCGCTTGCTATTTGTCTTTGAATTGAGGAAAATAATAAAGTTGCGGAAAAGAAGTTGAATAATTTTCTTGTGGCGAAAGCCAAGGTGGTGGAGCATGGTGATAGCTCCAAGGACAAAGACAAGTTTGTGCCCGAAAAAGGTTTTAGTTTGAAGCCTAAGGGAGGAATCTACAAAAAGAAGTTCGGTGGGACTTGCTACAATTGTGGTGTTGTGGGCCACAAGTCTTCCGAGTGTAGAAAGCCAAGGAAGCAAGCAAACATGGTTGATGTCATCTCAAATGAAGTTTTCGCTATGCATTTGGCGGCGGTAATTTCCGAGGTGAATTTAGTGGGTTCAAACCCAAATCAGTGGTGGATTGACACCGGTGCAACTAGGCATGTGTGCTACAACAATTACATGTTTAGTAGTTTGAAGCCCTTGAAAATGGTGAAAAATTGTTCATAGGAAATTCGGCCACTTCCGACGTAAAAGGTTAAGGGAAGGAGGTTCTCAAGATGACTTCCGGAAAAAGAATTGATTCTCAACAATGTGCTTTATTTTCCCGATATCCGGAAAAATTTGGTGTCTGGATCTCTTTTGATTAAGCATGGTTTTCGTATTGTGTTTGAGTCGGATGTTTTTACTTTGTCTAAGAGTGGAATATTTGTAGGAAAAGGGTATGTCAATGATGTAATATTTAAGCTAAGTGTGATGGTTGTGAAACCAAATGTAATGGCTATTAAGCCCTAAAGTAATGAAATGAATAATTCTTCCATTTACTTGTTTGAGTCTTTCTATTTGTGGCATGCTAGATTAGGACATGTTAATTATGATACTATACGTAGATTAATTAACTTGAATTGCATACCAATATGTAAAATAGACTACAAACATAAATGTGAAACTTGAGTAGAGGCAAATTTAAAAAAAAAGTTCGTTCTATTTTATTATAAGAAATAATGAACCACTTGAGTTGGTTCACACGAAATTATGCGACTTCAAATCAACACAATCACATGGGGGCAATAAGTAATTTATGACTTTTGTTGATAATATCACAAAATATTGTTATGTGTATCTTCTCAAAAGTAAAGATAAGGTTATAGAGAAATTTGTTCTCTATAAAAATGAAGTTGAAAATCAACTTAACCATAAAATAAAGATGATTAAAAGTGATCGTGGTGGTGAGTTTAAATTTCCATTATTTGTGCTCAACATGGAATAAAACATGTAACAATGGCACCTTATACACCTCAATTCAATGGAGTTGCAGAACGCAAGAATTGGACTTTAAAGGTCATGATAAATGTCATGTTAATAAGTTCGGAGTTACCTTATATCATGTGGGAAAAGCCGTATTATTGGTAAACTATGTGTTAAATAAAATATCTCGAAAGAAAATAAACAAAATCCCCTATGAATTGTGGCATGGAAGAGTGTCATCATACCAATACATGCGAGTGTGGGGGTGTCTTGCAAAGGTTTCAATACCACCTTCCAAAAAGGTGAAAATTGGACCAAAAACTATTGATTGCATATTAATTGGGTATGCTCACAATAGTAGTGCTTATAGATTTCTTGTTCATGAATCAAAAATTCAAGATATACACAAGAATACTATAATGGAAACAAGAATTGCTTATTTCTTTGAGAATGAGTTTCCGTGTAAAAGAGATGGAGCAAGCTCATATAAACGGATACATGATTCAATAGAAGAAGAAGTAGAAGAAGAAACTCATCATTATGAAAATGATGAAAAAGAGCTGGAACCTCGACGTAGCAAACGAGGTAGGATAGAAAAATCATATGTCCTGAATTTTCTAATCTACATACTTGAAGGTGAACCACAAAATACATATTGAACTCAAAGTTTGACATGAAAGATATAGAGTTAGCCGACGTAATCCTTGACGTGAAAATTTCAAGAATATCAAATGGAATTGCTTTAAACCAGTCACATTATGTGGATAATATTTTTGGTAAATTCAGCAAAGGTGACTTAGCTATTGCTAGAACCCCAATAGACATGAGTCAACATCTATCAAAGAATAGAGGTGACGCAGTTTCTCAAGTTGAATACTCGAGAATAATTTGAAGTCTAATGTACTTGATGAGTTGTACTAGACCAGACATTGCTTACACGGTCAGTATACTGAGTCGGTATACAAGTAATCCTGGAGCGGAACATTGGAATGGTATAGTGAGATTACTATGGTACTTAATATATACTCAAGATTATGCTTTACACTATACTAGACATCCAGCGATAATTGAAGGATATAGCGATGCTAATTGGATATCCGATATAAAAGAATCAAGGTTTACGAGCGGATTTGTATTCACATTAGAAGTAGCAGCTATATCATGAAAATCTTCTAAATAAACGGTTATAGCTAGATCCACAATGGAATCTGAGTTTATAGCATTAGATAAATGTGGTGAAGAGGCCGAATGGCTACTCCAATTTATAGAAGATATTCCAAGATGGACAAAGCCCATGCCACCAATATGTATACATTGCGATATGCAATCAGTGATTGGAAGGGCGCAAAATCATATGTATAATGGTAGGTCTAGACACATTCGTCAAAGACATACCATTAGGCAACTACTCTCAACTGGTACAATATTCATTTATTATGTTAAGTCAAAGGAAATTTTAGCATATCCGTTAACCAAATGGTTAAATAGAGAGTTAGTTGAAAGCTCGACAAGCGAAATGAGACTTAAGCATCTTAAAAGTTAAACACAGCGGAAAAGATGACTGAAGATCCCAAGAACTAGATTTAATGGGACCACCTAACTGTTAAAAGACTTGTAACGTCACTGTGGGGGAACCAACTCCAAGTCCATTTCTATTAGTGACGTTCCAAAAGGACAAGGATAAGCCTATGACTTTTAATGATTCTTACGCGTAAAAAATTTGATCGGGGTAATACGGGTTACCTTTAAAAAATCACCTATGTGAGAGAGAAGTGGGGCCACTTCGAGGAGAATTGTGTGGACTCAATTATTATACCCTCTCACAGAATCGGGCGTATGTTCAGGGCCATGATTGAACATAGCTATGAGAATTGAAGTTTTTTAGGACGATACTTGTGTCAAGAATATGATAGGCAACACAAAAAGCATAACAATTCAAGTATATCGCGTCTATCGCCTTGCGAGTAGAGTAAATATGCTTGTATGAGCAAAGATTCAATGGGCATTCCCAAATCTTCGCATGCAAGTTTTCGTCTACCGGACTTTATCACCATTTCCTCATTATTTCCTTCATGTGGAGGATTGTTGGAAAAATAGGGTGTGTTTGAAGGAAATAATGAGTTATTTCCTAAATGAGTTGTTTGTCAAATGACCAAATTGATTGTAGGCTTGTGTTCTACTTCATGAGAACATTAAAATCATATATTCATTTGTCCAAAATGGTTGAGGGATGAATGAGATATTAAGACTCAAAATAAGTGGGTTGGAAGTGGGAAATGTGGTTATCCCACATTGGAAGGAATTGTAAGAGGAGACTAGTTTAAATACTCATACACTTTAGTTTAGTAGGGAGTAAGATTGTGTAGCATATAGGCTATCTCTCGCGTACGGGTGAGCAGGGGGGTGTAAATCAAGGTCTAAAATGTGCTTGGGACTAACGAACATATGTGCGTGCGCGTCATACGGACACGAATGTAGCTCCAAATTGGCCTACTCGCGATATCACACCTTTTACAAAAAAAATAAAAAAAAATCAAACATGATTCAAAAAATGACCTTTATAACTGCCACATGATTTCAAAGGTTGTAAATTTGGGAATTAATTTGATCATCAGTTTTGATCATTCCTTGACAGATATAGAAAGGAGAGAACACAAACTAATTGAAACACAAATATTTTCGAAATCTCTCCTCTTTACAATTCGCAGCATATTGAACGATCTTTTATTTTGGCCTCCTGCATCTGCATTCGGTGGTGATACCGTTCAGGCATATCTTCAATTCGCCGTTGGTACTAGTGTGAAGCAACCGTACGGTCCATCCGTTTCATACTGAGAGACAAACGTCGGATGGAACCTTAAGAACAACTCGGTGAGTGGGCGAATTTGTATTAAAAAAAGTGTGTCACACGCGACTCGGACAACAAATTCGAGAATCAAATTTACAGTTTTTGTTTCTATACTGTTTCTTTATTCTGTTTTCTGCAATTTACAAGTTTTGTAATCAATTATTCTAACACATACTCCTTCTGCCTTATTTTTATTTGATCACAATTAATTTTTAAGAATTTTGAAATACAAAAGTGATAAAAGTTGAAATGAAGATGATCTTAGACATTTTGATTGAAGATCTTAGGGAGACAGAGATAGAAATTTAGAGAGAGAATGTTGTTCAGAGAGAACTTCATAAGAGAAAAATGATATTGTTGATTTTCCAATCTGTACAAACATGAATTATATACACAGCTCTAACAAACTCTCTACTGACTTTTCTAACAAACTCTAACAACCAGAACTAACAGAGAGAACTAACTATCAGCTATTAAGTTACACTTGAGTTCTCACTACAACAAATATGCCTTTTCCCGACACTTTAAAAGTGCCGGAAATGTTAAAAAAAGTGCCGGAAAAGCTTTTCCCGGCACTTTTTCCGGCACTTCTTAAAGTGCCGGAAAAAGTGGTGTCGGCAATACTTTCCGGCACTTTTAAAGTGCCGGAAAATTCCCGGCACTTATAAAAGTGCCGCTAATTTCCGGCACTTTTAAAAGTGCCGCTAATTTATGGCACTTATAAAAGTGCCGCTAATTTTCCGGCACGTCTAAAATGCCAGAAAATTAGCGACACTTTTTTTAAAGTGCCGGAAATTAGTGGCACTTTTTTTAAAGTGCCGAAAATTAGTGGCACTTTCCTCTTTATTTACATCACACCCTGTACTCGAAGATTGGTTATATACATTAACATCCCCCCCCCCCAAGTTGATAGTTCAAAAAAGATCAAAGACCTGCAACTTGGACAAGAATTGAGCAATCTTTTCTGCTGACAGAGCCTTAGTAAAGATGTCAGCTGGTTGATCTTGAGTAGATATATGGAAAGTCTGAATAATGCCCTTAGAAATCTTCTCCCTAATCAAATGACAATAAAGTTCCACATGTTTCGTTCTTTCATGGAAGACTGGATTAGCAGCCAATTGTAGAGCAGACTTATTATCACACAATAAAGGAACTGGAGTAAGCCCTGAAATTTTAAGATCAAGCAAGAGAGATAAAAGCCAGATGATTTCACAGCTTGTATTTGCCAAAGCCCTATACTCTGCCTCTGCACTAGACCTAGAGATTGTAGTCTGTTTCTTACATTTCCAAGAAATAAGAGAAGATCCAAGTAGCACACAATACCCTGTAATTGACCGACGAGTAGAGGGACATGAAGCCCAATCAGCATCACTATAGGCAGTCAAGGTCAGAGGAGATGACGAAGCAAATAACAATCCTTGACCAGGGGATCCTTTAAGATACTTAACCAACTTCATAGCAGACTCAAGATGAGGAACTCTGGGATTTGCCATGAATTGACTAAGGATATGAACAACATAGGATATGTCAGGCCTAGTGATGGTAAGATAAATAAGCCGACCAACTAGCCTTCTATAACCACCAGCATTCTCAACAGGCTCCCCTCTATCTGCAGATAAACCATGATGTTGAGCCATAGGAATAGTGGAAGGTTTGCAATCTTGAAGCCCAGTATCTCTGAGAATGTCGAGAGCATATTTTCTTTGATGTAGACAGATGCCCTTAGTGGATCTAGCCACCTCCAAGTCTAGAAAGAATCTCAAGCTCCCTAAATCCTTTATCTTAAACTGAGTTTGCAAAAATGCCTTAACAGAGTTAATAGCAGTAACATCATTCCCAGTTATTACCAAGTCGTCTACATAAACTAACAAAGCAGTAAATGAAGAATCTTTGGAGAGAGTAAAGAGAGAATGATCATTCTGAGAAGCTATAAACCCAAAGGAGAGAAGTACTTGAGAAAACTTATGATACCACTGCCTTGGTGCTTGCTTTAGACCATACAAAGATTTGATTAATTTGCAAACAACAGGTGAAGAAGAAGAATTCTTGAGAGAGGTAGGTATCACACAACCTGGTGGAACATCCATATAAACTTCCTCATTTAAGTCACCATGCAAAAATGCATTAGTGACATCCATTTGCATGAGAGGCCAATCTTTAGCAGCTGCAACAGCCAATAAGGTTCTGACAGTGGTCATTTTTGCCACAGGGGCAAAAGTCTCAAAATAATCAAGGCCCTCAGTTTGAGTAAAACCCCTTGCCACTAATCTGGCTTTATGCTTATCCAAAGAACCATATGCATTAAGCTTGATTTTGTATATCCACTTACAGCCAATAGTATTCTTTCCAATTGGTAAATGCTGAAGTGTCCAAGTATTATTGGAAGTCAAAGCATTTAACTCCACATTCATAGCCTCTATCCACTTAGGATCCTTAGAGGCTTGAAGGTATGTGTGTGGTTCAGAATGCACAGAAGCATTGAGAATAAAAGAATGATAGTGAGGAGATACAGAATGATATGAAACATAGTTAGAAAGAGGATAAGGAGTAGAAGTAACCTGTGTAGAAGAGATGGAATTGACAAATGTAGAAGATAAGTTTGTATAGTCCTTATATTTAGCAGGTACATGTCTATCTCTCACTGGTCTGATAGCAGGAGGACAAACAACATGAGAATAATGAACAGGAGAAGAATTGGAAACTTGAGGAGACAAGGAAGAAGGAATAACATGAGAGGTTTCTAAAGAAGAAGAACCATTCTCAAAAAATGTGTCATCAAAGAAAGGAACATCAGGTTCTGTAGAAGAAGGTAGAACGACAGGAATAGAACTAGAAGGAGATGAAAAAGGAAATTGATTCTCATAGAAAACAACATCCCTACTTGAGAATATTTGATGAGAGTGTAGATCATATAGTTTGTATGCCCTTTTGCCAAATGGATAACCAATAAAGACACATTTTTGAGCTCTAGATGAAAATTTATCTCTGATCTGAGAAGCAGTAGAAGCAAAACAAAGAGATCCAAAGACTTTCAAATGGTTGTAAGAAACTTCAGTTGAAGTTAGAATGGAAAGAGGAGACTTATTGTTATGAATAGAAGAAGGCAGTCTATTAATGAGATGAGTAGCAGTAAGAATGCAATCTCCCCAAAATTTGATAGGGATACCTGATTGAAATCTAAGAGCCCTAGCAATCTCAATAAGATATCGATGCTTTCTCTCAGCTCTGCCATTCTGCTGAGGTGTTTCAATGCAAGAGCTTTGTTGAGTGATACCAAGTGGAATGAGAACATTGGTAACAGACGAATTGAAGAACTCAGTTCCATTATCAGACCTAATAAGATGAATAGTAGACTTAAACTGATTGTGAACCATGGAAATGAATGAAGAAAGGAGATGACTCACATGACTCTTAGATTTGAGAAGATATGTCCAAGTGACCCTACTATAGTCATCAACAATAGTTAGAAAAGAAGAGCAACCATCATAATTAAGACTCTTATATGGACCCCACACATCACAATGAACAAGAGAAAATGGATATTTAGTATGACTTTGACTAATAGGAAAAGGAATTCATGTTTGTCTTGTATAATGGCAGATATCACAAGAAGAAGAAACATTCTCATGTTTACAATTAAGATGCTCAAAAAACTTGAGTTTGGGAAAAGGAACATGGCCTAATCTCAAATGCCACAAGTGAACAGAATCAGAGTTGTTACAAGCAACATTTGAAAAAATTGTAGAAGACAATTGAGTAGGGGAAACAGAAGCAGGTCCTGCTGCTGCTCCATCTGATATGACCAGCTTATACAAACCTCCTTGTACTTTACCAATCCCTTTTGTTTTCTTCAGCACAAGGTCCTGAAAGACACAGTAAGTTGGAAAGAAAAGAAGAGCAAGCTTACTGTCAACAGATAATTTGTGACCAGACAAAAGACTGAACTGAAAGTCTGGGACATAGAGAACATTTTGTAGAGTAATATCATCAGAAAGTCTTACATGGCCTTTATGAGTAATAGGAACAGATTTACCATTAGGTTAATGAATGAAAGAATGAATAGGAGATGGATCAATGAGAGAAGAAAAAGAAGATGTAATATGATCTGTGGCTCCAGTATCTATAACCCAATCAGTAGATGATGTAATGCACTGATTTATAAGAATGGAAGCAATACTATTGGAAGAGGATACAAGCATACATGATAGATGATATTCAGGGATGTGCATTGGATTACCATAGTTAAGTAATGCCATAAGTTAGCTGTATTGAGAAGCTGTTAGAGTAGGAACAGCATGAATATTGTCACCAGTAGCAGAGGGAATAGCATCAGTAGTAGAAGTGGAAGCAGTATCAGAAGCCACTGCATTGTGTGCCTAACCAGGCCTTTGAAATTTCTGTCTATAATTCTTGGGCATTCTTGCAGGATCTGGCTTAGAGCCATACAACTTGTGCCAATCAGGATAGCCAAAGAGGAAGAAACACTTGTCTTTGGTGTGGCTATCACCATGACAATATTCACAAAATAATTGACCTCTTGTCTTACCCATAGAATTATTTCTGTATGGATTAGAGGATGCCTTACTACCATACAGAGATGTAGTGAACTCAGATGAACAATTTGGCACATTACCAACAGAAGTAGAAGGATGTCCTCTTTGTGTTCCTCTTGCAGAAGAATGTTTAGAGCCTCATCAATGTAAAGCAAAGGCTTAATCAACAGAATCTGACCTCTTGTGTGTGTAAAGCTCTCATTGAGCCCCATAAGAAATTGAGTTAACATCTTTAGAACTTCATAATTCTCTTGAGTTTTAACAGCTCCACACTGACAATTACAAATGCATCTAGGAAATTGGGACAGATCCTCAAACTCATCCCACATACTCTTGAATTTAGTGTGATAAGCAGAGATTGATAAGTGTCCTTGAGCAAAGTTAGCTATATCCTGTTTAACTTGAAAAAATTTTGGTGCATTGGCTTGTGAATACCTAGATCTCAGATTTTCCCAAATTTCCTTAGCCGTTTTCACATGTACAACACTAGATGCAATATCATTTGATAGAACATTCAACAACCAAGATATCACCATATCATTGCATCTATTCCATAGCAGAAAATATTTAGAAGCAGAAGAAGGTTTGATGGATGTACCATCGATCAAACCAGTTTTCATCTTTGCAGAGAGTGCGATTAACATTGATCGACTCCATTGAGGATAATTTGTGACGTAGCGGAAGCTAAGATAGATGGTTGATTACGGGTAGAAATTAATCAATACGCGAATCAACCCTTCAATCGCAGTCGAAATTAATCAAGACTACAAATTGGAACAAGAAAATGAATTGTTATTCAAAACGGCAAAACTCCCCTAACAAAACCCTAAAAAATGTTTAAATACTCCTTCCAACCCTAGACTGACATAATAAAACAATGACCAAATTAACCCTACTTAAAACTTCAAAATTCAGTAAGACGGAAACAAAAAAACGACGTAGAACAATCCTCTACGCGAGGCGCCCGCCAGGGCATTATCCATGCGGCCGCCTGGAGGTTCGAACGTCCCATTGCGATGATGAAGTATGAGGCGCCCGCATCACTTGTATGAGGCGCCCGCCTCAACAGCCGAGAAATCCACCTCCAAAACACAGCATGAGGCGCACGCCTGGTACTACTGAGGTGCCCGCCTGAGACTCAAAGGCTACGCCCACGCCTGTTACGGTCAATTGAATCTAGAAACTCGAAGGCCATTTCTTCAACTGCATCATTCTCCCCACGCCCGAAAAAATTCGTCCTCGAATTAACAAATACTTCATCATCAGATGAATCCCCAGCATACGGAACCAAATGCTTCACATTAAAGACATCCGAAGTACGAATATGACTTGGCAGCTTCAACTTGTAAGCATTTGGATTAATCTTCGCAACGACTTCAACTGGACCAATCTTCTTAGCCGACAGCTTATTATACTCACCAACTGGAAAACGGTCTCGTGTTAAAATAGCCCACACAAAATCACCAACCTGGAACTCAACGAGACGCCTTTTCTGATCAGCTGCCTGTTTGTACCTAGCGTTCGCAGCCTCCAAATTAGCACGAACCTTGGTATGAACTTCCTGCAACCCAGAAACCAAATCGACCGCTTTCCCATGTACCTTCTGTTTGCTGGGCAACGTAAGAAGATCCAAAGGGCCCTTAGGCTGCACCACATAAACCACCTGAAACGGACTAAACCCGGTACTGCGATTAATGGCATGATTGTGGGCAAATTCCGCTTGACACAGCTTCTGATCCCAAGATTTAACATGATCTCCAACCAAACATCGCAGCAAGTTACCCAACGATCTGTTCACCACCTCGGTCTGCCCGTCAGTCTGAGGATGATATGCACTGCTGAAATTAAGCTGAGTATTAGCCATTTTCCACAAGCTACGCCAAAAATGACTTAGGAACCGGGTATCACGATCAGACACAATAGTAGACGGTAGACCATGCAGACGGTAGACCTCCTTGAAAAATAACTGAGCGACATTAACCGCATCCGTTGTCTTCTTACACGGAATGAAGTGAACCATCTTGGAAAACCTGTCGACAACCACGAAGATGGAATCAAACCCCCGCTGTGTACGTGGCAATCCCAAGACAAAATCCATACTAATCTCCGACCACGGCTGACTCGGAACAGGTAATGGCATATACAACCCCGCATTAGTAGCAGCCCCTTTTGCCATGTGGCACACCCGACACCGCTGCACATACTTATCGACTTCCTTACGCATACTTGGCCAAAAGTAAGAGGCCTGAACAAGCTGCAAAGTACGATCACGACCAACATGTCCCTCACCATGAAGCTCCTGTATAATCATCAAGCGGAGACTACAATCAGGAACACATAACTGATTACCCCGAAACAAGAACCCATCATGAATCAAGAAATCGGTTTACGCCCGCCCGAACATCTCGCCACGACCAGAAAAATAAGGATCGGCGCAAGTAAATCACGGAACGAATCAAACCCCTGGCACCTCCACTCGCATGGTCGTTAATAACCCCCGACGCCTACTCAAGGCATCAGCTACCTTATTAGTAACTCCCGCCTTATGATTGACCACAAAAGTGAATTGCTTTGCGTAAAAGCGATCCACCGGCATGGCGAGCCGAAATCTTGTCTTGACCATGAAGATGGCGCAATGAATCATGGTCGGTGAACAAGATGAACTCCCGATGGAACGGATAATGTCGCCAATGTTTCACGGCTTGAACAACAAAGATAAAACTCCACATCATAAGTACTATACCGTGTCTTGGCTCCCGGCAGGTTTTTCATCGAAATACGCCACCGGCCGCCCATTCTGACTCAAAACAGCCCCAATACCCACTTTCGAAGCATCCGTATGTAACTCGAACGGCTGTGAAAAATCGGGTAACACTAAAATAGGGGCAGATGTCAACCGCTCCTTAATCTGCTCAAATGCTATGTCGGCTTCAGTAGTCCAAGTGAAACGAACCCCTTTCATACAATCAGTAATAGGAGCCATGATACTACTGAAATGAGGGATAAAACGTCGATAGAACGATGCCAAACCATGAAAGCTTCGTACCTCGGTAATCGTAGTAGGGCGAGACCAATTCTGTACCGCTGCCACCTTCTCCGTATCAACCTGAAGGCCTGCCCCCGAAATCACATAACCCAAAAATAATACCCGAGGCACCATAAAAACACACTTCTTAGTCGCGGCATAAAACTTATTATTACGAAGCACCAACAGTACCTCACGCACATGCTGCAAGTGGTCTTCCGTACTGCGACTGTAAATAAGAATGTCATCAAAATACACCACCACAAAAATCCCAATAAAAGGTCGCAGCAACTGGTTCATCACACGCATGAACGTACTCGGAGCATTAGACAACCCGAAAGGCATCACCAACCACTCGTACAAACCCTCACGAGTCTTGAAGGCTGTCTTCCATTCATCACCTGGCCGAACCCGAATCTGATAGTACCCACTCTTCAAATCCAACTTGGTAAAAACTGTAGCACCACTAATCTGATCAAGCAAGTCATCCAAACGAGGGATCGGAAACCTGTACCGGACTGTGATTTTGTTGATAGCTCTGCTGTCAACACACATACGCCAAGACCCATCCTGCTTAGCAATCAGTATCGCCGGTACCGCACAGGGACTCAAACTCTCCCGGATATGTCCTTTTGCCAACAACTCCTCAACCTGCCTCCGCAATTCCTCGTGTTCCCTAGGACTCATGCGATAATGAGGTCGATTAGGCAGACTAGCCCCAGGAACCAGATCGATATGGTGCTGAATATCCCGAAGTGGAGGTAATTCCGCAGGAAGCTCATCTGGAAACACACTAGCAAATTCCTGTATCAAAGGGAGTACTTCCGGAGGAATCTGAACCGAATCAGGAACTGCCTTCCCGATCAAAACAAACACTCTATCAGTCGAAACCAACTCGTCCTCAAACTGTGCGAAAGATAGGAAGGACGCACCCGAGGCCGGTGTCTCTATGTGGGTTACCGGTTTCGTAGGAGCTAGCACATACTTAGTCCCATCCACCAACAAACTATAAGTGTTAGAACGGCCATTATGAAAAACTTGTCTATCAAACTGCCACGGCCTACCCAATAAAAGATGACAAGCATCCATAGCAACCACATCACACCACAATTCATCACGATATTTCGCACCAATAGAAAAAGAAACACGAGCACGTTTAGAAACTGTTACCTCACCGCCCTTTTTCAGCCACGCTAGCTTATATGGCTTAGGATGCTTTTCTGTCGGAATGTTCAGTTTCTGGACCGCCTCCTCCGCAACGATGTTCTCACAACACTTTGAATCAATGACAAAACGACAAACCTTACCCAAAATCGTACAAGTGGACTGAAAGATGTTGTTACGAAGCCACTCATTCTCCTCTGATGTACGCGGAGTCAAATAAGAACGGCGCACAACAAGAGAAACACCCACATCACCAGTCAGGACTTGCTCTTCTTCATCAAACATAGGGTTCTCATGTACTGCACTGTCATCGACCCACGGATCCTCCTCCGTATCATTGAATAATGCTTTCTTGCTCGCTTGTTTGCAGTCTACCTGACGATGTCCAACCTCGCCACAACCAAAACATTTGATACTGTTATTCGGCCCACGGTTAAACTGACTGCCAGCCCTAGATGTAGTCGGAGCGACTGTAGTTGTACCGCCCGTGACACCGCCCGCTGCACTAACACCTCCCGAACCCGAACCAATGACACTGCCAAACCGCCTAGACTGTTTCTCCACCGCAAGAGCACGCTGATGTGCTTCTGACACTGTCCCAATATCGAACATGTTTAAGGTATCCTGTATTTGAACCCTCAACCCACCGATAAACCGTGCTACCGTCTGATCGGGTGTCTCCTGCAACTCGTTTCTGGCCATTAATTGATAGAAGTCGGTGGTATAATCATCAACCGACCGCGATCCTTGCTTCGCATTCTGCACCGCTGAAACAATATACGCTGATAATTATAAGGTAGAAACGCAGCCCGCATCTGCTTTTTCATCTTCTCCCACGACACAATTTTCGACTTCCCGAGCCTAGCACGTGACAGTTTAAGCTGCTGCCACCACGCTGTAGCCCTACCACGCAGCCTCGTGGCCACCAACGCTACACGCCTATCCTCCGGAACCTGTTTGAACTCTAAGATTTCTTCCACAGTAGCAAGCCAATCCAGGAATTCTTCAGCCTGTAACCCTCCATTAAAATCTGGGATCTCCGTCCGCATACCTGCCTCCCATCGACGGTTGTCCTCCACCACCTGAGGCCGCTGTGGCCGACGGCGAAACTGCGGAATCTCGGGATAGACATCGTCACCAGTCTCTTCCGAATCCCCTTCCGAATCTTGCTGTCTGTGATGATCACCATGATCAGCCGGATGTCGCTGAAGGTGTTCGTTGAGCAGGTCGCTCATCCTAGTCGTTAACTGCTCCAACAACCCTTCCATACGTTCATCGACAGCCAACCCAATGCGCTCCTCTATCGTTGGGCGTGGCATGACTCCAAGGATCTCACCGAAGTCTGATACCAACTGACGTAGCGGAAGCTAAGATAGATGGTTGATTACGGGTAGAAATTAATCAATACGCGAATCAACCCTTCAATCGCAGTCGAAATTAATCAAGACTACAAATTGGAACAAGAAAATGAATTGTTATTCAAAACGGCAAAACTCCCCTAACAAAACCCTAAAAAATGTTTAAATACTCCTTCCAACCCTAGACTGACATAATAAAACAATGACCAAATTAACCCTACTTAAAACTTCAAAATTCAGTAAGACGGAAACAAAAAAACGACGTAGAACAATCCTCTACGCGAGGCGCCCGCCAGGGCATTATCCATGCGGCCGCCTGGAGGTTCGAACGTCCCATTGCGATGATGAAGTATGAGGCGCCCGCATCACTTGTATGAGGCGCCCGCCTCAACAGCCGAGAAATCCACCTCCAAAACACAGCATGAGGCGCACGCCTGGTACTACTGAGGTGCCCGCCTGAGACTCAAAGGCTACGCCCACGCCTGTTACGGTCAATTGAATCTAGAAACTCGAAGGCCATTTCTTCAACTGCATCAATTTGTCTCTGTTAGAACCTGACTTACAAGCTTCATGCCTGGATGATCTTTCGGATGTAGATACAGCGGATGATTAGAGTTGATTTGCAGAGCAGCTTCCTGAATATCATAGAAATCCAGAGTGTCATTAGCTCTTGAATCATCGGAGTCAATCTCATTAGTGCGAACAGGTTCCGCCATGAATTAGGTTGAAGAATGCTTCAATTGATCAAACAAATTGGAGAAACGTCAGATTTGAGTAGAAATTAGGGATTCAAGTCGAAATTTGAACTCCGACGAAGAACAGAATCAGAATAGCGAGAATGATTGAATCAATTGATTCAATCGATACAGCGGAAGAAGGTAATCAGGCCATTGAAAGCTCTGATACCATGATAAAAGTTGAAATGAAGATGATCTTAGACATTGTGATTGAAGATCTTAGGGAGACAGAGATAGAAATTTAGAGAGAGAATGTTGTTCAGAGAGAACTTCATAAGAGAAAAATGATATTGTTGATTTTCCAATCTGTACAAACATGAATTATATACACAGCTCTAACAAGTTCTCTACTGACTTTTCTAACAAACTCTAACAACCAGAACTAACCGAGAGAACTAACTATCAGCTATTAAGTTACACTTGAGTCCTTTATACTATCCTCTTTATTTATATCACACCCTGTACTCGAAGATTGGTTATACTCCCTCCGTCCCACGTAAATGCGGACTTATTTTCATTTTGGTCCGTCCCACGTAAATGTGGACTGTCCAAAATGGAAACAAATATTCACTGTTCCACTCACTCATTCTTTCTCCTACTTCACTTTTACACTCACAACATTCTCTCTCCTAACTATTCTTCTCACTCATTCTCTCTCCTATTTAATTTTTCATACTCACAAACACCTCCTCCACCTATTTCTCTCTCCTACTTTTTCTTAATTCTCACGCTCAAAAAATTGATTTGCATTTAGTGGGTCGGAGGGAATATACATTAACAAAAAGGTTGATCAAAGTTTACTAGGATTATTAGATTGAAATTTATAATAACTGAAATAAAAATATGGAGAGGGTAAAAACTAGACATGTCCAAACGGTTTCGGTTTCGGTTCCCGGTTCCGGAATCGTCGGTTCCCGGTTCTCAAATAGCCGGAACCGTATTCGAACCATATTAATCCGGTTCCCGGTTTTCGGTTCTATCCGCCGGTTTCGGTTCCGGTTTCAACGGTTCCACCGGTTCCATCACCATCTAATTTTTTTTTAAAAATTCAAACCTCTTAAGACAGTAAAGACGCTAAATATTACAACATTTATCTAAATTCTAGTCTAATTTAAATAAAACAACACTACACTACAAGTACAAACACTAAATAAATGCTAAATATTATATTTAACTTACCTTGATCAATCGCCGGTTCCCGGTTCCCGGTTCCGGAACCGCCGGTTTCCGGTTCCACCGGTTCCTCGGTTCCCAATATAGTGGACTCGTATTCGAACCGTTTCAATCCGGTTCCCGGTTACGTTCGGTTCCTGATTCCGGCGATTCCCGATTCTCGCCATTTCCCGATTTCTATTCTATCCATCGATTTCGTCGATTTTCGATTTTATTTGGACATGTCTAAGTAAAAACGATGGGTAATGTTGATATGTCGGTGGTTCTAACTTGTCAGATGTCGGAGGGAAAAGAATAAAAAAAAAAACAAGTGAATGTGCATTGTAAGAAGGATCAATCAAGTTGTATATAAATAACTCGATTTGTTTATTGCCCAATTGTAGTAGGAAATCTAAATCTAAATCTAAATAATTGAACCGTAGTCGCATCAAAGATTTTTGTTACTTAAAATAATCCACTGATTTAACAGGATAGGAATTAGGACCATTGTCTTTTGACTCTTTTGAGTTTTTAAAAAATTAAAACAAAAAATAATTAAATAAAATTACTACTGATTAATGAGTAAGATGTCGGCTGATGTAGGAGTCAAGAACCAACCTCGGGACTGTATCCTTGATGCACTTTCAGAATTAAATCTTACTCTTTCTTACTTGCTAGTACTATGGTACTAGCAAAAGTTCGTGTTTGAGAATACGTTTTTTTTTTTTTAATTAAGTTTGTGTCTGATGACACATTTTTTTTAATTTTTTAAAAAATAAAATTTTTAAGGGCAAAATGGAAAAGAAACAATTTAGTGAGGGCAAAATGAAAAATTTGACAGATGAAATTGTTCATAGTACTGTAGATAGTGAAGGTGTGATTTATACTATAGATTTCCTCGAACCCAATTTAAAAATTTTATTTTTCTTTTTAATTTGTCTCTATCTAAAGTTGTTAATTGTTTTATTACTTAAAATATATAATAGGATTTACTTGTCATTATCAAAGCAAAAATTCTCTACCCATTTTCTTCTTCCTACTTTATTTTTCATACTCATAACATTTATTTTTTCTTAATCTACATGTTGTTAAGTAATACTAAAAACATTAAAATGGAACGGAGGGAGTAGTTTTTTTTTTCTTCGTTTTAATTTTGTTTTCATTTGAGTTGAAAATGAATAAAGTGCTCAATTTTTTGAAAACTGAAAATGAATACTCATATTTATTTATTTATTCTCCGTTTGTTTCACGTAAAACGACTTTCGAAAAATGATTTTTCGTAAAATATTTTTTGAAAAATGAAAATATTTTTCGAAAAATGACATTGATGATGCATAAAATGGGTAATACCGGGGGTACCTAATCAGTCGGGAACGCAGCGTTGGATTCCTGGACGAACGAACGGACGATCTGCAAAACAGACACCGTTAGGGCGCGGGGAGTTATCCCGCGCAAACCCTCCGGCGTGAGAATAAGCATCTGTCTTTTGAAGAACAAATATTGTAAATGAACAGTCGTATTCAAATGACAAAATTGCAGTTACCTTTGAACCGTTGTGGTTGTTCTCTATTTATAATTCCATGATGATGGCGGTTATTTTTGGCATGACTGCATGAGCTCCATAATTTAAGGGACAGTTACATGATTGGAGAACGTGTCCTTGAATGGCTCCTGATTTGTAGGGAACCGGTTATGGAAAGAGTGGTGCGTACGTCTGGACCCATTAGGTCGACGCTTGTTGGTCGAGGTCGCCTGTTGGGACTAGGTCGACCTGACTGCTTCTGTAGGTCGACGCTTAATGGGTAGGTCCAGGTCGACTGTTGGGACTAGGTCGATTAGGTTGACGCTTGTTGGTCGAGGTCGCCTGTTGAGCTTAGGTCGATTAGGTCGACGCTTGCTGGGTAAGTCGAGGTCGCCTGTTGGGACTAGGTCGATTAGGTCGACGCTTGTTGGTCGAGGTCGCCTGTTGAGCTTAGGTCGATTAGGTCGACGCTTGCTGGGTAAGTCGAGGTCGCCTGTTGGGACTAGGTCGATTAGGTCGACGCTTGTTGGTCGAGGTTGCCTGTTGAGCTTAGGTCGACCTGACTGATGAGTAAGTCGAGGTCGCATGTTGGGACTAGGTCGACGACTAATGGGCGAGGCGGGCCGTGCCGAAATAGAACCTGGATCGTAGAGTCGGACCAAGCTAGGTCGGGACCTCGTAGGTCGGACAATGAGCTTAGGTCGACTGATCGTGTTGATGGGCCTTGGGCCTAGTAATAATTGGGCCGACCTAATAGAGATGTGGTGGCAATAATGTCTGAATAATTGGGCTTCGCTTGTTGGGCCTAGCCTGTCACTTTTATTCCGTTCAGTGGCCCCCAACTTTCTGAGTTGACTTTGTCGACCAGGAAGTTATAAGAAATTTGATGAAGACTTGGGTAGGTCATGTCTAGATGCTCGAACAGCTAGATGGTCGACCATTGATGACGTGGCTTAATCTCGACCTTTTAATTGTTTCGAAGACCAGATCTGGATGCAACCTATGATGCTCTGAACCTTATGAGAGAGGCTGCGGTGGTTGACAGGGGCAAGGCCCTTGTAGATCTTAAAGAGGCCGTAGAAGATCACTTTGCTGAAGGGGGAGATCGATGCGGTTGAGGCCGACAAGTCCATATTGATTTGAAGATTTACCAAAATCATGGATGGAGAGCAGTTTAACGAAGCTGACCAAGGTTGTAGTCGAGCTTGTTTAGAAAACGGGACTGCCCTAAATTTTCAGTCGGACCTGCTTAAGAAAGAGGTCGACTTAGGACATCGGTTGTCTGTTAAGGAACGAGACTGCCCTAAATCTTCGGTCGGACCTGTTTAAGAACGAGGTCGACCTAGGACATCGGTCGAGTCTGTTAAGGAACGAGATCGCCCTAAATCTTCGGTCGGACCTGTTTAAGAACGAGGTCGACCTAGGACATCGGTCGAGTCTGTTAAGGAACGAGACTGCCCTAAATCTTCGGTCGGACCTGTTTAAGAACGAGGTCGACCTAGGACATCGGTCGAGTCTGTTAAGGAACGAGACTGCCCTAAATCTTCGGTCGGACCTGTTTAAGAACGAGGTCGACCTAGGACATCGATCGAGTCTGTTAAGTAACGAGACTGCCCTAAATCTTCGGTCGGACCTGTTTAAGAACGAGGTCGACCTAGGACATCGGTCGAGTCTGTTAAGGAACGAGACTGCCCTAAATCTTCGGTCGGACCTGTTTAAGAACGAGGTCGACCTAGGGACATCGGCCGAGTCTCGTTAAGGAACGAGATCGCCCTAAATCTTCGGTCGGACTGTTTAAGAACGAGGTCGACCTAGGACATCTGGTCGAGTACGGTAAGGAACGAGGGCGCCTAAATCTTCTGGTCGGACTGTTTAAGAACGAGGTCGACCTAGGACATCGATCGAGTCTGTTAAGTAACGAGACTGCCCTAAATCTTCGGTCGGACCTGTTTAAGAACGAGGTCGACCTAGGACATCGGTCGAGTCTGTTAAGGAACGAGACTGCCCTAAATCTTCGGTCGGACCTGTTTAAGAACGAGGTCGACCTAGGACATCGGTCGAGTCTGTTTAAGAAACGAGATTTGTTGTAAGTTCGAGGTGACCGAGTTGAGTTCGGGTCGACCTAACTAATTTTGAGCCGGACTGACGGGCGAAGTTAATTGTTCTTTGACGATATTTTAAGGGAAGCCGATTGAAAATTTTATTTGAACTGATGGAGAGTGCACTCTTGTAATTGCCTTGGTGGAGTCAATTTTAAGTGGCCCCCATTCTTTTGCCACAAATAGCCACGTGACCATGTTTTGAACATATCTGTCTCCACTTTGTAGTTTGTAATGCCAAGGAACTTTCCTTCATTTCTTATTTCGCACAGCCTAGCTAGAGTCTTTTCTGAAACCGAAGGTTAAGTTTGGGTTTCACCGTCAACGACAAAGAGAGACCTGAGCTTTGGAGCCCAACCGGTATGCACCGACTAGGCGGTTTCAGTCGCCAATATTCGGCAGTGTGTGGCCATTTATGCTCGACACATGTAAGCTATTCGAGTGATACTGGCTATGTTTGCTCGTCATTGTTGGCCGCTAGTTCGAGCTTGAGTTTGGTCGACGCCTAAATTCACAGATTCCGCTTGCCGTGTTTGTGGTTTGCTCGCCTAAATTACGCCCGTTACTCGAATTTCTTATGTTGCTGGCACCATATTTCGAGCTGCCTCACTCTTGTTCGACTAAAGTCCTCAAAGAAGGATATTTGGCGATGTCACTAATCCGATCACCAATAGCTCATAGCGAGCTAAGGTCAGCCAGTCTGGGCCGAATAAGGATGTGGGTAGCTCGATTGATAAGTAAGTTTGAGGCCGCAATCTTCTTTTAGTGATCTCGCCATCTATACCCACCGTTGTTCGACCCACCATCTGAAGTGTAAATGTGATCATTGGTTGTGCTATTTGTTCATTTGTTCAAATCTGGGTGACTTGAGCTTTTCATCTGTCTCTCCTCTCGACCCGTTGAAGTTTGGGTCTTTAAGATAGATTAGGCGTCTGCAATTCATAGCCAGTTAGTCTTGATGGTATTCGACGTTTCCTCTTGGCCTGTCTTAATACTCGTTTGGCTATATTATTCAACATGCGAGTTGTTTCTTGCCGCACTGCAAATCTGGTCGTTGGCTCGATCATGGATACATCCTGCTTGGCCTGCTTGGGCATGGGTGTTAACAGATCGAACGAGTTGTGACCTTATGAACTAATATCCCGACCTGCGAGCTATGTTGCTCGCCATATATGTTTGGAGGCCATGGCCTCTCATTGTAGGGAGCCTGGAGCCGATTTCCATGTCATTGCTATTGCATTAGACGAGGTAAGATCTTTCTATTTGTTTGAAGTGCTCGTTGGTTTGTTGGTCGACATTTCAATTGAAGAGTTAATTTGTATCCAATCGAGCCGACTTTGTCAAGATGCTTCACGATGAGACCATTTTCCAATTGAAGTGTGAACCCTCTAGGATCCAATTTGGGAGTGGTCTAACTCTTTGACTCTGTTCGAGGCCTTGTGTCGGGCCCGATCTTGATTTGCGGTTTCCTTGGTCCACAACATCTTGAGCTTGTTTGGACCGCTTGTAGGTCGGCCCTTCTTGGTCGAGCAAGGATGTGAGCCACCTGGCTAAATGTTACATTTATTAGCAGGCCTTTTGTTCTCCTCGATTAGCCTCGCATAAGTGCACGCAATCAATCGAGAGATACATATAATTTGTAAATTGCATATTTAAGCATGTTAGTATGTTTGTAAAGCTGGATTCGAAAATTGAGCGTAGATGTGGAACCAATGCACCCGATAAGGGTCGGGTTTTGTACGATTGAGCGTGGCTTTCTTAACGATTTGGTGATAGGTAGTTGGGCAAGGTCAAGCACATCTTGATGGTTATCAACATGGCTCTTGGCGTATCCTCATGCTCGTCCCGCAAGTGTGTTAGTCCAGCTATAGTACTTGACAGGTAAGTTGGTTTTCATGATGTACTTCAACTCGGGTAGTTCAAGCATGGATACGTCCCGCTCGGCCGCTATATTGCTTGGCCTCGTGATTTACTTTCTTCTCTCGCCGTTGCCCCAAAAGTCATCTGGGCCTATTATTGTTGTTCCTATCTGATTTGCACCACCAAAGACTTCCGTAGGTGGGCAAAGATGTCTGCGAGAAGTGCATATGCTTTGTTCTTTGCTTGCTAAGTCCATGCATATGGAAAGTGCGGTCCCGTTCTTGATTTACTACAATCAAATTCGAAGAAAACATTTGAATAAGCACATTACCATGTGAATCGAGTGGTGATCCACCCCTCGTGATGCTTCGAGCCTCATTGTCGATGGCCATATTGCTTGAATCAGCGAAATTTGTCTTTGCTGGGGAAGGAATATGAGATGAATTTGTCAGTTGTTATCTGGAGATGCCGAGCTGAAGTCTTAGCCGTGCTAAACGAATTTGGTTGGCTGCTTTTGGTGAGTTTCGAGCAGCCTGCCCCAAAGCAATTTATAGACTGCCATTTTCGTATTTGGTCTCCAACAAAACTCTTCACGTGCTTTGATAAAATGCTTCTTTGGGTATTTTATTTGTCTTCGCTCAACATATAGAGCATGGAGTTGCATTGCCCTGTCTTGATCGAGTTGTGGTTGTGTTTAGTCGTGCATTGCCTCACCCACATATTCTTTGCGGCAACATGTCATGAGAGAAAAATAGTGCCATTAATTGCATGCTAATACTACCGTAGAAAGACTAATGTCGAAAGCAAAAGTCAAGGCAATCCATGTTATAGCCCCATATATTTATTCTCGATTGAGATGCTTCGCACGCGAATAGCTAATTTTATTATTTCCCTAACCAAGCAATTGATGAAAGCAAGAATCATGGCAAAGAATATATGCATATATTTTTCCACATATTTTCAAAGGTTGAAGTTAGGACTGTTTGTGAATGCCTAAGTATAAAAATGGGCTAAGTTAATGATGGCACCCAATTTAAGCAATTTCACATCCACAGGCAGGCAATTTAATTGCAAATAAAAAAAAATTATGCACATACGATTTGTTTGTGAGCAAGATATTTAAATAGAGTACACCTGGATTTTTGTGCAAGTGCTTCGGTGGGCGGCATGTGTTATTAATCTCTCAACCTAGTCCACGAATTTGATAAAACTAGGCACCATTAGAGGGCCTGTTCTTCCGTGTATATACATCGTGTGGTACATGAATTTTTCCATTGTCACTGTCCGCCGTTCTTTGTGTTCTCGTTTCCCGGCAATGGAACCAAACTGATGATGCATAAAATGGGTGATACCGGGGGTACCTAATCAGTCGGGAACGCGGCGTTGGATTCCTGGACGAACGAACGGACGATCTGCAAAACAGACACCGTTAGGGCGCGGGGAGTTACCCCGCGCAAACCCTCCGGCGTGAGAATAAGCATCTGTGTTTTGAAGAACAAATATTGTAAATGAACAGTCGTATTCAAATGACAAAATTGCAGTTACCTTTGAACCGTTGTGGTTGTTCTCTATTTATAATTCCATGATGATGGCGGTTATTTTTGGCATGACTGCATGAGCTCCATAATTTAAGGGACAGTTACATGATTGGAGAACGTGTCCTTGAATGGCTCCTGATTTGTAGGGAACCGGTTATGGAAAGAGTGGTGCGTACGTCTGGACCCATTAGGTCGACGCTTGTTGGTCGAGGTCGCCTGTTGGGACTAGGTCGACCTGACTGCTTCTGTAGGTCGACGCTTAATGGGTAGGTCCAGGTCGACTGTTGGGACTAGGTCGATTAGGTCGACGCTTGTTGGTCGAGGTCGCCTGTTGAGCTTAGGTCGATTAGGTCGACGCTTGCTGGGTAAGTCGAGGTCGCCCGTTGGGACTAGGTCGATTAGGTCGACGCTTGTTGGTCGAGGTCGCCTGTTGAGCTTAGGTCGATTAGGTCGACGCTTGCTGGGTAAGTCGAGGTCGCCTGTTGGGACTAGGTCGATTAGGTCGACGCTTGTTGGTCGAGGTTGCCTGTTGAGCTTAGGTCGACCTGACTGATGAGTAAGTCGAGGTCGCATGTTGGGACTAGGTCGACCTGACTAATGGGCAGGGCTGGACCGTACCCGAAATAGAACCTGGATCGTAGAGTCGGACCAAGCTAGGTCGGGACCTCGTAGGTCGGACAATGAGCTTAGGTCGACTGATCGTGTTGATGGGCCTTGGGCCTAGTAATAATTGGGCCGACCTAATAGAGATGTGGTGGCAATAATGTCTGAATAATTGGGCTTCGCTTGTTGGGCCTAGCCTGTCACTTTTATTCCGTTCAGACATAAACATGTTTTCGACTGTTTGATAAGGAAAATATTTTTCGAAAAATATTTTCATGTGTTTAATAAATTAAAGGAAAATATTTTTCGATAAAAACACAATTTAAAATAAGTTGAAACAGATAAGCTGGAATAAGGTGATGGAGGTGGTGTAGTAGGGTAGGAGGTGGGGATTAGTAGGGATGAGGTGGGTTGGTTTGGGATAGGGAAGGGGTAGGGTAGGGTGGTGGGGGGAATGTAAATGGTAGGATCATGGTAGGATAGGGTGTGAGGGTGGGGTAGGGTGAGTAGCTGAGAGTGCAGGGGATAGGGTGGGTAATCGAGAGTAGGGGAGTGGGGTTGGGTGGGAGAGTTGTTAAAAAATAAATTAATTTAATTATGAGTAAAAAAATTTTGACTGTGGGAGGGGGGTTGGTGGTTGGTGGGTGGGTTGGTGTGGGTGGTGAGGTTGTTAAAAATAATTTTAATATGAATAAAAATTGCTTGAGAGTGGGGGAGTTGTTAAAATATAATTTTAAAAGGAATAAAAAAATATTTTTTTTAGCTTAAGGTGGTGGTGGTGGTGGGGGTGGTGGTGATGCGAGTGAAAAGTTGTTAAAAACAAAGTTAAAATGATTTTTTTTTACCCGACAAAGGGGGGGGGGGAGAATTATAATAAATATTTTTTTTTATGAGGGAATGGGGTAGGGGTGGTTGATGTTGGGTGGGTAACGTGTGGGCATATGAAAAGTTAGATATGAAAAGTTAGATGTGTGGGAGAGTTGTTAAAATATAATTTTAAAAGGAATAATAATAAAAAAAATTACCTTGAGGTGATGGTGGTGGTGAGAGTGAGAAGTTGTTAAAAACAAAGTTAAAATGATTTTTTTTTTTTACCCGACAAAGGGGGGGGGGGGGAGGGGGAGAATTATAATAAATATTTTTAATACAAATATTTTTTTATGAGGGGAAGGGGTAGGGGTGGTTGATGTCGGGTGGGTAGCGTGTGGGCGTATGAAAAGTTAGGTGTGTGGGTGTAAGGGTGTTACAATTTTTTGGAAAATATTTTAATTAGGAAAAATTTGTAAGCTATTTTACTTATAAAAGTGGGGAAAACATTTTGAGGAAAACATTTTCTCTATTTTTTGGTGCTTACCAAAATACCGTAAAATGAGGAAAATGTTTTACGAAAAATATTTTTCCCAAATAAACGTAGCCTTAGAAAAATAGATAAGTGTTTATTTTGAATTTGTAGCATTATTATCAATTTGAACCTCATTTAATAGCAATTCAAAAATGAAAATAATATACACGGGCCAAGACAAAAATTTATTGGAAGGAGCATGGATGTAAGTGGTTCGTTTTAGCTCGGTTTGGATAAATTTAGAAGTCAAACCGCTATTCATCGGTTTGAAGAGATCTCAAACCGAGCTAAACCATGTAAAAGTTCAGACCGAGCTAAATCAAACTGTCATAGTTTGGTTCGGTTCTGCCTAATCCACGGTTTGATTTTGCGATTTATACCGCGGTTCAAACCGCAATCCAAACTGTAGTATATACCACAACTCAAACCACTCTATTATCATATTTTTAAAATTTTATAACTAATAAATAGAAAATACCTATAAAAGAAAGAACACAATCATAAAAGATAACAAAACAAACCATACTAGTTCACAGTTACAAATCAAGATTGTCGAATTCGAAATACCATTCAACGAAAATTAAATCAGAAAACTATATAAAAGTACAATTGTTAATGCACTTTTAGTGTTTTACAACACAATATAAAATAATTATTAATGCAATAATACCCTTCATTAAATTTCTAAAGGTCAAACTAAGCAGCAAAAGTGATTTATAAGTAATGAGTGTCCACCAAATTCACAGTAATTGAAAAACATAATGAAACATAATAGGTTTAACGGTCTCGAACCGGTTCGATCTTCAACGGTCTGGCTCGATTCGATTTAGTTTGGTTTGGAGGTGGTAGACCGCAATCTGAACCAAACCATGTGGTTTGTTATTTTCTCAAACCGAACTAAACCACTCATGCCTAAAAGGCGAACCAAACTGTGTGGTTTGGTTCAGTTCGATTTCAAACCGCGGTTTGAACCAAACCACTACATCCCTAGGAAGGAGTAAATTATGGTACAGTTATATTTATTTTCGTGTATTTAATGGGGCCAACAATTACAAATTTTTAGTGGTATAAATATAATCTTCCTAAATTTAATGTCAAAATCTAAGAAAAATCAATTTTTTCTAATAAAAAGAAAAAAAACTTGTTTTTAAACCGGGTGATGACATTTTTGTAAGGAAAAAAATGCAAAATATGCAAACTATAGGGCAAGTTTGAATATGGTGGTGGTGGGGTGTGCATAGAGTGTGGGTAGTAGTAGGGGGTGGAAGTGGGGTGGGGGCTTTATGTGGGTAGTATAGGGTGGGTTAGGGTACGGTGGTGGGATAAGTGTGGATGGTGGTTAGGGGTAGAGGGGGGATGAAGAAAGGTGTGTGGAATGGAGTAGCGATTTTCGAAAAAAGAAACACGAGAGAGAAATGTGTAAATCATCTTATCATAAAATATTCTTATTTTTTATTGATCGAAAAATAAATTAAATTGACTCTATTTTTCTAAAGAGAAAATTAATTATGAGCGACTTCCTTTATATCCCTTCAGGCGAGATTTAAATCTAACTAATGTAGGATACGAAATTTTGAAAATCTCACAGAAACCCCCTGTTCTCTTATAATTGTATTATGAGACTAATTCGTCTCTTTTAATTGAATTATAAGAGATTTTTTTCATTTCTCACATAATTAAACTCTAGTAAAATCACTTAGTTACAACAATATCACCAATTAAGTCACTTATTCACATAACTGCCATCTCAATCCTAGTGTAACTCTTATAGCTAGAGTATAAGATCAGTTTACCTCTTATAATTCAGTTATAAAACAATATCTCAAAAAATAAATAATTTAATAATAGCAACGAATTAATCTCATAATTTACATATTATAACACATATAGCTGAAGTATAAGACCAATTCACCTTTTATAATTCAGCTATAAGATATTTTTTTCAACCAAAAAATAAAAAAATCCAATAATAGTCAGAAAATAATCTGATAATTTATAAATTACAACACTTATAGTTGAATTATAAGACTAATTCACCTCTTATAATTTAGCTATAAGACAATTTTTTCAACAAAAAATTAAAAATTACAATAATAGTTGTGAATTAATTTGATAATTTACACATTACATCTTTTATAAATAAAATATAAAAACGTTAATATACATAATTCAACTTTAAGATTGGTACGTAGGTTGATTTTTAGATAAAAAAAACTTCCATTCACAATCCTCTCGCAACTTTTGACAACAACCAAAGATATAACATCGCCATCAACTACATAAGATTGGTTTCACAACGAAAGGAACAAGAATTTAAGAAATGATCATTAAACTAACGTTAACGGTTCGATTATGGGTGCGAATCAGTGTTGCGAGTCGGAGTTTTATCTACGTTGATCAAGAGCTTCGAAGTAGATGATGTCAGTCACAGATCTGGCCAGATCTGAAGGTTATGGCTATAGATCCGGGCTAAATGAGTGGGGGGAGTAAAGGGGAGAAGGCTGACGAGGAAGGTGATAGTGATGAAGATGTCGGATATGGCTTAGATTTGTAGATTTTCTGTCGGATCTGGTGTGTTCTCCGGTGAAGAGTGCATTAGATCGAAGATGGACGACGATGCTCCAGAGAAGATGAAGGGGCTCCCCGAGGAAGATGATGCCGGAGAGGATCAAGAGGTTAAGACTTTGAGAGAGAAAATGTGTGTTTGTGTGTCTTAGGGAGAGACAGTGAAGAGATTCAAATGGGAAAGAAGAGAGATCTAAGGTTTTAGAGAGGTGGGGGGGGGAATGTGTGCGTATGTGTGTGTTTAGAAATAGATCAAAATGGGGAGAGGAGAGAAAATGATGTGAGGGGAGGGAGGAGGGGAAAGTCTAGGAGTATTCGAAGAATTATAATTTCGGGAAAGTTCTTTATTTAAAATTTACAAAAAATGTCTCCTTAAAAAAAAATAACATCGGAATAGAAGTAGGGGTGGAAATGGTTCGGTTTAGCTCGATTTGGACAAATTTAGAAGTCAAACCGCTAGTATCGGTTTGGAGAAATTTCAAACCGAGCTAAACCATAAAAAAATTCAGACCGAGCTAAACCAAACCGCTATGGTTCGGTCTAAACCGCGATTTGATTTTGCAGTTCAGACTACGGTCCAAACCGCATTTCAAATCATAATTTTTTTTGTTAACCATTTCATGACTAATGAATATAAATAAGTACTTAGAATAAATACAAGCATAACTTGATTAATTTGAAACTAAAGTATCAAATATCAATCACCAAACAACAATCATAGAACAATCATTAAAGTAGAATACAAAACATATCATATGAAAATTACAAACAACAATCTTAAAGTATCATAGAATAGTTCGGCTCGGTTTGGCTCGGTTCGATTTAGGAGTGTCAAATCCCAAGCTGAGCTGAACCACATGGTTTGTTAATTTCTCAAATCGAGCTAAATCACTTATATCTTAAAACCGAACCAAATCACACAATTTGACTCAATTTGACTCTAAACCACGATTTGAATCAAACCATTTCCACCCCTAAATAGAAGGGCCATTGGAAAATTTTCCCATTAATTAAAGTGAAAAGTGAATGCATGTTGTCCCTTACCCACCGACTAATTTTGAGGAGTGATTCACAGAAATCAAAAGTAGAATATATACTCCCTCCGCTCATGATAATATATAAACTTTTCTTTTTGGGCGTCTCACAATAATATATACTTTCCTAAAATAGAAAGGAATCTTTACTATTCCCTCCACTCATTCTCTCTCCTACATTATTTTAATACTCACATCACCATTATAATTTACTATTCTCTCTACTCATTCTCTCTCCTATTTTATTTTTACACTCACAACACTTTCAATATAATATTTCCTCCTTAATTCTCGTGCAAAATCCAAAAGTCTATAAAAAGATGGGACGGAGGGAGTATTTTTTTTTAAAGCAATATTTTTTTGGAAAAAATAATACTCCCTCTGTCTCAATCTAAATGTCCAAAAATGAGTCCGGCAAGGGAGTTAAGGAAAGTGAGGTAAGAAAGAGAAAAAGTGAGGTAGGAAAGAGAAAAAGTTTAAATGTTGTGAGTATGAAAAATTAAATAGGAGAGAGAATGAGTGGGAGGAATAGTTAGGAGAGAGAATGTTGTGAGTGTAAAAGTAAAGTAGGAAAGAAAATGAGTGAGTGGAATAGTGAAAAAAAGCTTTTTTTTTTGAAAATGAGACATTTTCAATGGAATGCCCAAAAAGAAAAGTTTGGACATTTAAATTGTGACGGAGGGAGTAATAGGAACATAGAACATGATTAGTTTTATTTTTATTTTTTTTATATAAGAACCAATGGCAAGTTGGATAATGAAAAGCAAAGTAAATGTCTCATTTTTTGAATAAATAAGACAATTTGTTTTAATGATATTTTAATATTAATCAAGTAATGTATTAAATAAAATATAATCTCTTAAAAACGTAAAAACTAAATTTAAATGATTTATTAATTATAAGAAGAAGGAAGTGTTTTTTTCTCTTTTTTTTTTTTAGTTCATTAGAAGAAAATAGTAGTTTTGTTTTTGAGCTGCCATTTTTCAATTGGTTGATAATAGTTCTAACTTTTAATTTACATTTAGGGGGCGTTTGGTTCGGTGGAAAAAAAAGTGAAGGAATGGAATTGTCAATGGAATGGAATTGTAATGGAATTGGAATGGAAAAAAACTGGTCAACCCCCTCCGTTTGGTTGGCACGGAATGGAATGAAATTGTCATTCAATTCCTTGACAAATCATGTTTGGTTTGAAAATACAAATTATAGGAATGGAATGAAAGCATATAAAATGACCAATTTACCCTTTAAAAAAAAAAAAAATTTGGAGGGGGGGGGGGTGGGGAGGGTAGGCGAGAAAAAAAAAAAAAAAATTCGTGGGGGTGGGGGGTGGGGGAGGGTAGGCAAAAAAAAAAAAAAAAAAAAATTTCGTGGGGGTGGGGGGGTGGGGGGGTGGGGTGGGGGTGGGGGTAGGGTGGGGGAGGGTAGGCAAAAAAAAAAAAAAAAAAAAAAAAATTCGTGGGGGTGGGGGGTGGGGGGTGGGGGTGGGGGGTGGGGGTGGGGGAGGGTAGGCAAAAAAAAAAAAAAAAAAAAAAAATTTCGTGGGGGTGGGGGGTGGGGGTGGGGGTGGGGGTAGGGTGGGGGAGGGTAGGCAAAAAAAAAAAAAAAAAAAAATTCGTGGGGGTGGGGGTGGGGGGTGGGGGGTGGGGGCGTAAGGGTGGGGGGTGGGCCGGGTAGGGTGGGTAGGGGTAGGGGTGGGTAGGGGTTGGGGGTATTTTGGTCAAAAAAAAATTTTTTTTTTCCATTCCCAAAGGAATTGGACTTTCCATCGATTTTATGAAGGAAAGTTGAATTCCTTCATTTGAAGGAATTCAACTTTCCTTCGGAATTTTTTTTTTTAAAAAATTTGAACCAAACGGAGGAAAGAAATGGAAAAGGGGGAGTTTTCCATTCCTTTCCCCCCTTTTCCTTCCAACCAAACGCCACCTTAGGTTGAACTGATTCATTTTGCCTACTCAAAATACTTTTATGGAGTACTACTTTCTAAATAAAATAAAAATTACTACTTCCTTTGTCCGATCTAAAAGTTTTCTATTTAACTTTGCATGTTTATTGAAAAACTAATGCAAAGTAGACCAACTATAATAACGAGTTGACATTATAATTGTTGAAAACACTATTTATAAAACAAGTGGATTAAAAATAAGTTGGCCAACTAATAACTTCTTTTGTAATTCTAAAACTTAATTAGGATATAATTGTTTAATATACTATTTATAATTAAACATTTACTATGAAATAAAACAAACAAAAAATCTTATGAAGAAACACAATCGTATTAAAAAGAAAAGTACTTTCTCCGTCTCAATTTAATGTTTCCAGTTTGGCTTTACACGAAAATTAAGGAAAAATAAATATTATGAGTATAAAAAGTAAAGTAAGAAATAAAGTCGGTAGAAATCAAATAGTAAGTGTATTGTTATTGTTAGTATAACAAGTGAGTTTTATTTTTTATTTAAAAAAATAAAACATCTAAAAACTTTAAATTTAGATAAATGAAAATAAAAACCTTAAATTGAAATCAAGGAATTACAAATTTTAAACAGGAACCAACTGGGGAGTAAATAGTTTTATCTTGAGGGGGAAGGGGTAGCGAAAAAAAGGCGCAAATCCCAAAGGGGTAATACAAACTGGAGCTGAATGAATGACTAGGGAGGGGAGTAGCTAATATACAGCTCATACTTGGGGTGGGGTTTGGTTTGGTTTAGGCGCGGCCTCTTTCTCTTTCTTTCTCTGCTCCCATAAATAAAAAACAGTCTCTGCCCTGTCCTCTCACACACAGTGCGATAGAACACTCTACTCTGTTCCTCCAACCAGATCTAGAGAGGAATCAATCCCTTTTCCTCTCTTGATAATCCAATCTCCTTTCCACTCCTCTCCAATATACACACATTCACACAGTGAAAGATGGTGTGTTTGAAGAAGGAAATTGTGTTGTTGGTGTTAGTTTTAATAGTGCAATGCATAAATGGGGAAGACCCTTATAGATTCTTCACTTGGAATGTCACTTATGGTGATATCTACCCTCTCGGGGTTAAGCAACAGGTTTCTTTCCCCTTTTCCTGTTCTTGATTTTCATCTTACATTTGGGATTTGTACCGATATATGAATTTGGGGGTGATGCGATGCAGGGAATATTGATAAATGGGCAATTTCCAGGGCCGCAGATTGAATCAGTCACCAATGACAATGTCATTGTCAGTGTTTATAACAGCCTCGATGAACCCTTCCTTCTCTCTTGGTACCACCTCTCTTCTCTCTATGTTTGTATTTCCTTGTTTCATCCCAATTTATGTACTGGGTAATTCACCAAAATGAATTGTTAATACGATCCATAACTGTAAAAAAAAAAAAAAAATCATTTTGGGATGGATGGAGTATTATAAATAAATAAATAACCAATTTGAAGATTATGTAAGTAATGATATGACATTGATTTACTTGTTTCATCAGAATATTAAAATGTTGAGTTCTTGATACTTTTTGTGTTGTTTATATAGATTATAGTACTCTTTATTTTTTGGCCAATCTTGAATGTTGTGTTGATCCACAATTGGACATGAAATTTCAAAAAAGTGAGGGTAGTTTGAATTGGTACAAGCTCCATTTAGCTACCATGTGAACTAGGGACGGAATAATATATCACACGTGATGGTTTAGCATGTAGCAGCTTTTTCTTTAAATTGTGTAGGCATCATTTTTCTATTCACTTTGGTCCATTAAGATGGTAGCTTTTGCTTTATGCATTAGTGGTATGGATCTGGACTAAATATGCATTTGGTCCGGGTCTCAAATCTCAAGTCGTCTTTTGGATCTACATCCATCTGCATTACAGATCGCTAATCATATAATGACCTGCATATAAGGAAGGATTTGATCGATCAACTGGTGCTTAGAAAATGCATAGCCTTTTATGAATGTATACTGCTTCTAAAGTAATCTTGGAGTGTTAGCAAAAGTTTAACAAGATCCAGGTTTAGCCTCTAATGAATAAAGTTTAATGCACTTGAGTGGTTCTAGCGATGTAGTGATATTACACGATTTTATCGATTTAGGGTCGTTAGAGGGGCAAAAATGACATTTTTCTATTTTGGAATTTTTAATTTCATATTTTTGGATTTGTTTATTTTATTATTAGTTTACAGTTTCTAGATTATGTGAGGTTGTGTATTTTATTTTATTTTTTGAAGTAAAATTGAGTTTTGACCTTTCGTTTCTAACGGGATACCGAATGCCGCTTGAGCTAGACTTTTTGTCATGTGAGGTTGTGTATATATACACTTTAAGGAGTCCTGGTGAGCTAGTTTTTTTTTTTTTTTTGAATGAAAGTGAGTTTCATTAAGAATCTGCCTTGAATCTCGATCATTTTTTTCTATAGTTTAGTCATTTTCACAGGCGGCATCTCAATTGTAAATATATATAGAAAGAAAGTTGCACATGGGGATTTGGCCTGCTGGCTAGAGCTCATGGCTTCCAACCTAGGTCATGAGTTCGATCCCCCCAGAAGTTAGAGGGAAGACTTTCTCTCCCTAGGATTTATCTCCTAGGCACTTCTTTGTGTGTGCGTGTGTGTGTGAGTAGTGAAAAAAAAAATTAAAAAAAATTTAAAAAAAAAAAAAAAAGAAAGAAAGTTCAACTAACAGTACACTGTGCTGCAAATGAGCAGGAATGGCATACAGCAACGAAGAAACTCATGGCAAGATGGAGTGTATGGCACAAACTGCCCCATCCCACCTGGGCAGAACTTCACTTATATCCTTCAATTCAAGGATCAGATTGGTACTTTCTTTTACTTCCCTTCCCTTGGCCTCCACAAGGCTGCTGGTGGCTTCGGCAGCATCACAATCGCTAGCCGCCCTCGCATTCCCATTCCTTTCCCTCCCCCTTCCGGTGATTATGCCATCCTTGCCGGTGACTGGTTCAAGCAAAATCACACTGTAAGACCAAATTATACCAAAACCACCCTTTCATGGTGTCAGTAGCTTATGTCATAAGTTTTTTTATTTTTTACTAATATGGGATTTTTTTTTTCCTTTTCTAACAGGATCTGAAGGCGATTTTAGATGGTGGTTCTGATCTGCCTTTCCCTGATGGTCTTCTCATTAATGGTCGTGGATCCAACGGATTCACATTTACAGTTGATCAAGGTATATAATGTTACATCCCCCCATAAAAGTCAATTATTACCTCCGTCTCAAAATAAATGACGCATTTGACTTGTCAACGTTTTTAAAGAAGGTGCTTTACTAGTTTGTACATTACTTGTACAATGCTAAAGTTGCACTAAGTCACTTTCCTTATTCGGAAATGCGACATTTATTTTTGGACAAACCAAAATAGAAAGTGCAGACATTTATTCCGAGTCAGGGAGTATTTTATGGACTACATTTTTATTGATGTGGGATTGAATTCATTGTGCAGGCAAGACTTACAGATTCAGAATTTCAAATGTGGGTCTTACAACTTCAATCAACTTTAGAATCCAGGGACATAAAATGTTGCTTGTTGAAGTAGAAGGAACTCACACACTACAAAACACCTACTCCTCCCTCGATATTCATTTAGGGCAGTCGTACTCCGTACCGGTCACAGCTGATCAACCTGCACAAGATTACTATATTGTCGTCTCCACACGATTTACGTCTCAAGTTCTATCCGCAACGTCCATTCTCCACTATAGTAACTCTCAAGGAAGCGTTTCTGGCCCTCCACCTGGCGGGCCCACTATCCAGATTGATTGGTCTCTAAACCAAGCTCGATCCATTAGGCAAAACTTGACTGCAAGTGGACCGAGACCAAATCCACAAGGCTCGTACCATTATGGGATGGTTAATACTACCCGAACCATCAGATTAGCCAACTCAGCTCCAATCATTAATGGAAAACAGAGGTACGCTGTAAATAGCGTGTCCTTCATCCCGGCAGATACCCCTCTTAAGATTGCGGATTATTTTAACATTTCTGGGGTTTTCTCTATTGGAACCATCTCGAACAGCCCCACGGGTGGTGGGGGTTACCTCCAGACTTCTGTCATGGCTGCAGATTTCAGAGCCTTTGCTGAGGTCGTTTTTGAGAACTCAGAAGATACTGTGCAGTCATGGCATATTGATGGTCACTTCTTTTTTGTTGTCGGGTAAGCTCTATTGTTCAAACATCCCTAATCATGTATAGAATGAAATTTATCAGTATTTTTTTTTTTTGTCAAAATCTTACGACGATCATTGTTGATTGAACAGAATGGATGGAGGGCAATGGTCACCCGATAGCAGATTGAACTACAACATGAGAGACACAATCTCCCGTTGCACAGTTCAGGTAGATTGCAGAAACGTGTCAAATTTTTCATGAATGATTCCATCATTTTAAACCCTTTTTTTGTTGTGGATTTATACAACTCTGAATTACTCCCTCTGTCCCAAATGAATGTTCAAAAATTTCTCAAATTTGCTCTTGATCAATAACAATATTGTGAAATTTGTGGACATTCATTTTTGGGTAGGAGGGAGTAATTATTAGTAGCTAAAAAGTAGTGATTTTTATGTAGGTTTATCCCAAGTCATGGACCGCACTTTATATGCCACTGGACAATGTAGGAATGTGGAACATAAGATCAGAGAACTGGGCTCGCCAATACTTAGGTCAGCAGTTTTACCTTCGCGTATACTCCCCTGTAAATTCATGGAGAGATGAATATCCCATTCCGAAGAACGCTCTCACATGTGGCAGGGCATCTGGTCGTAAGACCCGCCCTCTATAAACTGTCACGTAAAAACACATCCTCTGAACTGTCACGAAAGGGTGACAGGTTTTTCTATTAGCAATAGCAATTACGAGGAAGGTTACGAGCAAAAATATCTACATCATGAGAGCTCTACTCGAGCTTTTGTATCGTTTTCTTTTCTTTTTTTTTTTTAAATCTTTTCCGGCTATAACGCATTTTTTTCATTTGTATGAGTTAGTTTCTTATAATTCTTGGATTATGATGGGAGTTGTACCATAGATTTGGTTTGTAATCCAAATAATATTCATTTAGGGAAATCTGTGATTGTCATTGATCATGGTACAAGTGTTAATCAAAATGAGGAAGGTTTCAAAGCAATTCAATGGCATTCATATAAGTTGTTGCTACTTCATTTCAGTAGGTGTGAAAGTAATTTCTGACAAATTCCAGTCTGGTCAGACTTTATAATTTAGCTGTAATTGTAAATGCTGGATGCTGAAATCTAGCTGCTGGATTTCTTCATTGAAAGTTTTCAAACTTTGGATATAGAAATCCAACATCTAGAGCATTTACAGCAAAATACTTGAGGAAAACACAAATCTCTCTCAACTTGTAAACATAGGATATGCATATGTGTAACGACCTGAATTTCCTTTAAATAAATAATATTCATAAACATGAATAAATACCCAAAATAGGGTCCCAACGGATACTTAAAATTCAAATGTTCAAATTCAACGGTAACTTAAATATTCATCGTTTCATAAGCGCGAAAGTATCAAATGTAACGACTAGTATAACCTACAAGCTTTATTTAAAATAAACTAAAATTCAGGATTCGTCGATAAATTTCCTATGACTTCTCAATTGTCGTCGTCCTTCCTACAATGATCTTTCCTTCTTATTCCCATACCTGGAGGGAAAATAAGAATGAAGGAATGAGCGAAATATGCCCAGTAAGTCATTACGTGATCTCCTTGAGTTTATGAGGAGATGACCTGAATGACGGATCAATCGAAGCATTTCAACGAAAGGTTATCACAATAGAGTTCAATCAAGGAAATGTGGCATTACAATTCCATATCATAGTTTTTGTTCAGGGTATACCCTACCTTGAGTAATTCCCATCCGATCACCTACATTGATGTCGCGTGTGCATAATAAAAAGTATAGACAAGTACGTAGCAAATCATACAAGTTCAATATCATTTCATATAATCTTGACATGCATGTAACATTCATACAAGTCTAACATGTAGTGCATTCATATTAAGCAAGAATACACATAAGCAAGGTCAATACTTTAGATATCCATGAACAATACATATCATAGATAAGATTTTCCAAAAGACGCTTCATGTCCGGGGAATATTTTATAAAACACTATCGCCACATGATAGTATAGTTTTTGAAAAGACTCGATAGAATTTTCAAAGAATCGATACACAAGAGTGTTTAGGAACGTAATTCCTTACATTAGCTTGCTTCCTTAGCACTTCTCGTATAACCTACAGTCATACAAAGATATCATTTTAGGTACACGTAATTGTCTATTACTTCTTATGTACCTTCAATTTGATTTATCTTTAGTTAACTTATGAGTTACTTTTGGACTCATCTTACTAGTTAACTATCTTTCTATTTTAGGTAACTTTTCTAAAATGTCAACTTTCTATTTTAGGTAACTTTCCTAAAATAGTAACTTTCTATTTAAGGTATATTTCTTAAATATTATCCTTCTATTTTAGGTAACCTTCCTAAAATAGTAACCTTCTATTTAAGGTATCTTCCTTAATAGTACTCTTCTATTTTAGGTAACCTTCCTAAAATATTTATCTTCTATTTAACGTATCTTTCTTAAATAGTATCTTTCTTATTTTAGGTAATCTTTCTAAAATATTTACCTTCTATTTAAGGTACCTTCCTTAAATGAGATTCTTCTATTTTAGGTAACCTTCTTAAAATAGTGACTTTCTATATTTGGAAACTTTTTCCCCTTTTTGAATCTTTTCATTATTCTTGGGCTTACACTCTTATTCTTAGAAGTTGCCTTTTTTAAAAGCCTTTACTTTGAGTATTTACAAAAAGGTCCTTTAATTTTTCAGAATTTATAAAGAAGTCCTTTGATTTTCAGAATTTTGCAAAATAGTCCCTCAACTTTCAAAAATTACAGATCAGTTCCTTAACTTTCAAAAATTACAAAACAGTCCCTTGACTTTAAAAAATTACAGAACAGTCCCTTGACTTTCAAAAATTACAGATCAGTTCCTTGACTTTCAAAAATTATAGAACAGTCCCTAATTTTCAGATTTTTCAGTTTGGTCATTAGGGTTTTTTGAAAGTTGATTTTCAGCTTTTAACCTTGGTTAGATTTCTAACCAAAAACACTTTTATTCGAAATCAAACCTTTTTGATATCAAAATATTTTACCCAAAACGATTTGTAAACAAGTTTTACACCAAAGATAATTACACAACACACACACTCATACACACACAACACATACACACACACGGCACAACACACAAAGCACACAAAATATTATTTTGTTTTAATTTTTCTTGGCATGAACAAACCTAGATTAACATCCATTAATCTATGCTCAAATCCTATTTCAATAATCATTGGTAGGATTTATATTTTTCATCATATAATACCTTCATGTTCTTAATAAACATTTAACCCTAGTTTGATTATAGGTTAATAATCTAACATTAAAACTAAGATTAAACAATTTTAAATACAAGGGAATTGGATTAATAACTTGTTTCAAAGATGATCTTCACCAAAGAAATTGAAAAACTCTAGTTTTCCCCTCCCCCCTCACTTCGGCCGCCGCCCTAGATGATTAGGGTTTTATTTTTTTTTTCTCTTTTGTGAATTATGGGGATTATGAGAAAATTAGGAAGGGTTTTGTGTTTAAATAGTGTAGGTTTATAATTACTAATCCATTTAGGAAAAGGCTTTCACAATGCTATTGGGTTTTGAATTTCCTATAAAGCCCACTTAATCATTCATTAACTTGACCCACTTAATTAATTTCAAGTTCAAAACTAATAAACAAGTATTATTTTATTTTCTAATTAAAATAATACTAAAAAAAATTTATAATTTTTCGGGTCTTTACAATATGTTTTTGGAGTAACATATTACTATGGAGTACATAAGAGTAATTAGGTGTCACTGAATAATCTAAGGGCAAATGACAATTAGGGCATGAAGTTTAGGGTCTGATAGTAATAAAGAGCCTGAATTTTAGAACTCACACATAAGGAAGGTAGGAAAAACTAGCAAATAAATGTTTTTTGACGAAAAATTTAAATTTTCCAATTAAATTAGTATACACCGTGCACATGTGAATTTAATTGAAATTAATGTTACTATTTAAGGGGTAATATGAATACTTTAAAGGACTAAAAGTAAAATTTTCACTAATGTATAATTTCACTAAATATACTTTTTTTTAACAAAATATTTCACTAAATTTATTTTATTTGAAAAACAATTTCACTAAACTTTTTATTTTAAAAAAATATTTCACTAAATTAACTTTTTTTGAATTTTTTTTTTACTAAAATAAGTTAGCCTAAAACAGAATTCCTAAAACTATATCTCACTAATATATAATTTATTAAATTAATAAGCATAAATTACTAAATTTAAGAATATGTCACGTGACCTGTTTTTTTGAAGAGAGAGAGAGAGAGAGAGAGAGAGAGAGAGAGAGAGAGAGGGGGGAGAGGTATAATTTTAATATCAGGGTAGATTAATTTAATGCAATATTATTCTTGAAAAAAAAATTCACAAATATATAATTTAATAAGTTAATAGTGTTTTTTGCAAAATATTTTCCTAATATATAATTTCACTAAAGTGAAATATTTATTTAAAAACTAATTAAAAATAAATACTTCAAATAATTTTTTTAGAATAATTAATTTAGTGAATATTTAATTTACAACACGTGGGTTCTCATATTTTCAAAAACAATTATTCATTGAAATATTTATCTAAAAACTAATTTAGTAAATTTTTCAAAAATTAATATTAATTTAGTAAATTATATATTAGTAAAAATTTAACTTTTAGTTCTTTAAAATTTAAAATATTCATTTTACCTAGCCAAAATCTTGAAAAAAACTAGTTTTTTTCGTAACATAAGAAAAAAACTAGTTTTAAAGCACTAAGTCCAACTAATAAGAGTGATGAACTGTTCTGAAAACTAGTTTTTTATAACATTTTGAAAAAACTAGTTTTTCACAAGAGTTACTCTTTTACCTATTAAAAAATAAAACTAATTTCAATTAATTCCACATATACACGATTTGATTTAACGGAAAATTTTATTTTTTCTTTAAAAAGTCTCATTTGCTAATTTTTCTACCTTAAGTCTTATATACTTCCTCCGACCCAATAAAAACTTCACCAATTACTCAAAAGGGCATCCCGTTAGAAGCTTCACCTTTCCTAAAATGACAAAGAATCTTTACTATTCCACACACTAATTCTCTCTTCTATTTCACTTTTATACTCGCAACACTTTTCAAATCTACTACTCCCTCCGTCCCATAATACCTTACCCGATTAATACGAACTCAGTTCAACCAAGTTCAACTTTGACCAAACTTTAATATCAATTTACTTATCATAATAAAAATCTAAAAATTGTTATCCATAAAATAACCAAATGATTTATCAATAGCAATTATTAAAATTTCATTAGAATGAATAGATTGATATTAAAGTTTGGTCAAAGTTAGCGTCGATTGACTTGCTACTATTCAAAATGGGGAAGGTATTATAGGACGGAGGGAGTATTCCCTTCACTTATTCTCTCTCATATTTTACTTTTACACTCACAACATTTTCTTCACTTATTATTTTTCTTAATTTGCGTATTGAACCAAAATGGTGAAGCATTTATCGAAACGAAGGAACGAAGGGAGTATGAGTTTTAAAACTTTAGATGCCTATTTATCATATTTATCATCTGCCAAAAAAGTGGGTTTCGTCCCCTCTCCAGATATGCACGGAAATCAATTGAGGAAGGGAGGACCATACCTCACAATTGCTTTTTTTTTTTTTTTTTTTTTTTTTTTTGATATCCAGGTTCCCTGCCGTCGGACTAATCCCTGACCACTGTGCACCGCCTCAAGATACTTGGCGGAGGTAAATCGCGGGATGTGCCCTATGCATTGGTGGCGGCACCCCTTATACTCCGTAGCCCCAAGGGAGCCCACCTACAAGGCAATTGCATCACTATTACATCACCAAATGGCCACTCCACTGCTTCCCGCCAAAGTGGCACTTACATCACTCTTGCAACACCATTCGTCGCTCCAACCTCGCCAAGATTCGAACTCCCCACACCGAGGGTACAAGCCCAAAGAAGACCACTGTGCACCGGCCCTCGATATCGGGCGGAGGTAAATCGCGGGATGTGCCCTATGCGAGCCGTGTGGCGGCAAAGACCCTTATACTCCAGAGCCCCAAGGGAGCCCACCTACAAGGCAATTGCATCACTATTACATCACCAAATGGGCCGCTCAAGCCTCGCCAAAGTGGCACTTACATCACTCTTACAACACCATTTGGCAGCTCCCGCTCCCCGCCAAGATTCGAACTCCTCACACCGAGGGTACAAGCCCAAAGAATATCGCTTCCTTAACCGCACCTGCGGATGTGCCCCGGGGGACTCCAAGACTCCTGAAACCCTAGGAAAGAATTAAACCACAAGATTCCCCCCAAGGGGAATCGAACTCGTGACCTCCCCGAAGGGAAGCCACTACAATACCATCAGGCCAGGAGACCTTAGGTATACCTCACTATTGCTTTGTAGATGTTTTGGGTACTAAGGCTCCGTTTGTTTCATGTAAAATATTTTTCGGAAAATGTTTTTCTTGTTTTTGGGTGTTTGTTTCAAGTAAAATATTTTCCGAAAAATGTTTTACCTACTTTCGAGTGTTTGGTAACCACTTGTAAAAGAAAGTCAAATGTAAAACATTTTACAAGGATGTAAAAAAAGGAGGTTTTCTTTGTAAAATGATTTACCAATTTCAAATTCGTAAATCATTTTACAACTCTTGTTCTTGGCCTTAATGTACAACTCATATTACGCTCGGTACAACATAATAATAATAATAATTAAAAAAAGAATTTAACTGCCCCCACCCACCCCACCCCCATTCCCCCAAAAAAAAAAAAATTTTTTTTTGGAAACCGCCCACCCACCCCCGCCTACCCCACCCCCACTCTCCACCCAAAAAAAATTTTTTTTTTTTTTTTTGGAAACCGCCCCACCCACCCCGCCTACCCCACTCCCCCACCTCTCCCCAAAAAAAAATTTTTTTTTTTTTGGAAACCGCCCCACCCGTCCCCGCCTACCCCACCCCCCCCCCCAAAAAAAAAAATTTTTTTTTTAATTTTTTTTTTGGAAACCGCCCCACCCACCCCGCCTACCCCACCCCCCCACCCTCCCCCCCCAAATTTTTTTTAATTTTTTGGAAACCGCCCCACCCACCCCCTACCCACCCCCACTCCCCCCCAAAAAAAATATTTTTTTTTGGAAACCGCCCCACCCCCCCCCCACCCCCCCCCAAAAAAAAAAATTTTAATTTTTTTTTGGAAACCGCCCACCCACCCTCGCCCCCAAAAAAAAATTTTTTTATTTTTTTTGGAAACCGCCCCACCCACCCCCCGCCTACCCCACCCCACCCACCCACCCCCACCCCCAAATTTTTTTTTTTTTTTTATTTGTTTGGAAACCGCCCCACCCACCCCCGCCTACCCCACTCCACCCCAAAAAAAAAAAAATTTTTTTGGAAACCGCCCACCCACCCCCGCCTACTCCCACCCCACCCCAAAAAAAAAAATTTTTTTGGAAACCGCCCCACCCACCCTGCCTACCCCACCCCCACCCCCCCCAAAAAAAATTTTTTTTTGGAAACCGCCCACCCACCCCTACCCACCCCCCAATTTTTTTATTTTACACCCTACTTCACCCCCCCAAAAAAAATAAATTTTTTTTTATTTTTTATTAAAAAATTAAAAAAAAAATTGGGGGGGGGTGGGTAGGGGGTGGGGTAGGCAGGGGGTGGGTGGGGCGGTTTCCAAAGTTGATTTAAATTAATAAAAAAAAAAAGTGACATTTTCGGAAAACATTTTCGTCAAATTTGCCAAACAACTGAAAACAAGACCATGATATTTTACAAGAAAACATTTTACATGGAAATCTTTTTACATGAAAACATTTTACAAGGAAACCTTTTTACATGAAATCATTTTACATGAAAATATTTTCCGGAAAATGTTTTACGCGAAACAAACGGAGCCTAAATTGCCGTATAAAACACAAACCTCTCTCAACTTGTGATCATCGACCATGTAGTAAAATAAAGCATTGACAGTAGGAGGGGTGAGCAAAAAAAATCGTTAACACTGTTAACACCATTAACATCGAAAAATCGAATTCGATAAAATCGAAATCGAGTCATTTGGTTTGGTTTAGGTTTTAAAAGTTTAGAAATCGAAATTTTCGGTTTGGTTTAGGTTTTAAAAGTTTAAAAACCGATAAGAAACCGAACCGATAAGCCAAAACTACGTCGTTTTATCTGTACTATATACTCCCTCCGTCCATTTACTTGGTTCGCAGTTACTGTTCTCACGTAAATTAAGGAGGAAATATTATATTGAAAGTGTTGTGAGTGTGAAAATAAAATAGGAGAGAGAATGAGTGGAGGGAATAGTAAATTATAATGGTGTTGTGAGTATTAAAATAATGTAGGAGAGAGAATGAGGGGAGAGAATAGTGATTTAAGGTTTCCATTTTAGGAAAGAAACAAAGTGTGAACCATGTAAATGGACGCCCAAAATAAAAATTGTGAACCATGTAAATGAACGGAGGGAGTATATTTCTTTCAGTGAAAAATTATTTTATATGCTTTCCTTAAACAAATAACTAGAAAATTCTTTCAGTGGAAGATTATTTTATATGTTTTCCTTATCCTAGTAGGTTTTTCAGTTAATTTGCACTTTTTTGGGCAATCTTTTATCTTATCTGCATATTATATGCTACTCTTTGCTCTTACAAATGAGAACCATCTCTTTCTTTTCTTCTTTTTTAATTTTAAAAATCTGTCTTTGCAAAGTAATTTGTGAGCATAATAATCCTAGAAATGTTTATCAATAATTAATTATGTGTAAAATGAACTCTTAGTAATAATCCAACGTATTAGGTTTCTTACTCAAGGCTAATTATTGTGGTTCAAGGTAAATCTCAAATGTATAACCTAATGATAAAATTGTACCTTAGTAGCTGATTGAATCTGATTAAACTTAAGGAAAGCATATAAAATAATCTTCCACTGAAAGAATTTTCTAGAAAATTCTTGATGTCCAAACAAGGCTCATTAAAGCCCAACAATCCATTAAGACACCGAATCAAACCAATATCACACCGAAACCGAATACACCGAACCATTAAGAAATCGAAGTTAATGGTTTCGATTTACATAAAACCGATAGTTATTGATTTGGTGTCGGTTTTATCCTAAAACCGATCCAAATCGATCCGTGCTCACCCCTAATTGACGGTGGGTGTAGGGGAGGCGGTAGGATTTTTTTATTTGTGTGTGTGTGTGTGTGTGGTGGGGTTGAGGGTTGTTTAGAATTGGACATTAACATAGCACAATAGAACTTTTTAAATTAATATTCAATATATTAATATATTATTTTAAATAATAAATTTGTTCGATCTCGATTTGGGTCAGTTGATTTTTTTTAATTGATAAAATAATAAGTAATAGTTTTTTCGTGAGAGCAGCCATTTATAATTTTAAGTCTCACAAAAATCATAAATTAATAAATTCTTAGAGATTGAAAATTAATTATTACAATTTAGTGAAAATATGACTCAATAATTGTTTAATTGTTTGTTTTCTTGTAAGTTTCAAATCTTGTGTGTAATCTTTAAAAAAAAATTGTGTATAATGAATTTAAAGTTATTATCAACTTACAATGCCTTTAACCTTATTTTGTACATACAATTAATTTATACGAAAATCTTAAATTCTTTGTATCGTCTAAAAACTCTTTAAATTAATAGTTATTAATTTATTGATAAATTGATAACTCTATAAATTAATAAATTTCACTGATCGCAATATTATTAATTTATTGATTGTTTACTGTGTGATTGGGAAAATAAAAAACCCACCAAGTATTTTATCCATATCCAAATAATTTTAAGGATAATATTTCATCTATATTTTCCTAATAGCTAACTTCCAATATTGACAAGTGATAAAGTTAACATTTTGGTTAACATTTTGGTTAACATTTTGACTGGCAATTTATATATATATATATATATATATATATATATATATATATATATATATATATATATATATATGTGTGTGTGTGTGTGTGTGTGTGTGTGTGTGTGTAAACTTACGCATTTATAAAAAAAATATAAATACATTGTCTTATTTAATAAATGAAAAGGGAAATGGCACCGGAAAAGATTGTTTTGACATTTAGACAAAACTATACTCCCTCCGTCCCCATTCCCTCCGTCCCCATAAGTGCTTCACCCTTTTGGGTGGGCACGCAAATTATGGAAATGAGAGGAAAAAAATAATTGTTGTGAGTGTAATTTGAAAATAGGAGAGAGAATTAGTAGAGGGAATAGTAAATTATAATGGTGTTGTGAGTATTAAAATAATGTAGGAGAGAGAATGAGTGAAGAAAATAGTAAATATTATTTGTCAAAAAAGAAAATGTGAAGCTTCTAACGAGACGTCCTTTTGAATAATTAGTGAAATTTTTATTGGGACGGAGGAGGGAGTATTTGGAAATGGGAACATTTGTCCACTGGTAACAATATAGAATGACGCGAATGAAGCCCCTAAGGAAATGGGTACATGTATCCGTTGCAATCGAATATTGCCTACGATAAAATCTAATTTTTTGAAATAAAGATGTAATGTAATTTTTTTTAATCAAATGCAACACACATAATATAAAGTAGTAATTCATATTATCATAAAATATTATGTCGTATTAAAATTTGATTGTGGTGGCGAGACTAAGGCATGAAGAAGGGGGTCAACTGGCCCCATATTTTATAAAATTAATTTTTACTAGTGTCATTTTTACATTAAAATTCTAATAGGGAAAAGTTAGTAAATATTTTAGAGCCAAGGATCCTAAGACTCCTAAGTGAGATCACAAATCCATAAATACCTAATCGAGATCAGAAATTTCTCAGAAACCCGCTGTAATTAATATACCTAGAATTTCTAAACAGCCCGCTTAGCCCACCCCGTCCTTTTCTATGTTATTTTAGAAAAATTGAATCAAAATGAAGAGTGAAAAATTGAATCAAAATGAAGAGTGTGGGATTCAAACACTAGACCCTCCACTATAAATCAAGGTTTTAACCGCTTAGCCAATGCTTTATTTACGTTTAATTTTGCAATATATTTCATTAGTATAAACTGTGGCGGAAAATTAATTTTAAAAAAATGAGATTTCACAATCAATTAATGAGATTCAATATTCAAATTTTAATTAAGTATATATTTGTGAAAATTTGTCTTATACAGTACCTCCACTTCGTCGGTCTTATACACTCTCCTCGTCGATCTTACACCTAAATGTATAAAACTAAAATTAGTCTTATACCTTAAAAAATAAGACTAAAATTAGTCTTATAACTAAAGGTATATGACTATAATTACTCTTATATAAGACCTTTGAATGATCCTATAGCAAATGGTATAGGACCTGGGAACATAATATAGACATCTATAAGACCTTTGAATGGTCCTATAGCAAATGGTATAGGACCTGGAAACATAATATACAAAGCTATAAGACCTTTGAATGGTCCTATAGCAAATGGTATGTGAGCACCCCAACCCGGGACCTAACGCGTGTCCCGAGCTTGAGGAGCTCAAACTAAGAAAACCCATCTTAAATTTTTTTTTTTAAACTTTTATTTCACTTTAAAATAAAACCAATTCTCAAACTTTCAAAATAAAGTCAACTGATAATATCTCCACTCGGAGGAAATTTCAACAAATACTTCAATAAACCATAACCTGATCAATTACATTAAAAACCCTGATTAACATTGTTTAACAAAAGAGTTTTTCATACAACTTATAAAAGAGTAATACTTAAATAGGACTCCCAACAACCTACTCATATACCTATCCTGACAAGTCCCAAAAGCAAGAGTCCAAACTCTTTCCCCGGCCTCACTGGCTCAGTCACCTGTCTCAGCACGATCTAAAACAGTAAAGGGAGAGGGGTGAGAATAAATCTCAATAAGCTATTATGAATGCAGCAAGATGCCAAACAAGATGCAACACATAGCATGGTTACACATAGCACGTTATTAAAGCGGTAAACACCTTACGTTACCTCATTTTACCTTTCCCGTCTGAACAATAAGTCGTACAATGTGGGAGTAAAACTTCACTCTTTGGTGAACTGCCTCCATGCACATTCACCGCTTATAGGACTCATACTCTAGAGATCCATATAAGAAAATCAGATACTTATATGACCCTTAATCAGAGTACCATATAAGATCGCCGCTACCTGTAAAGCTTTTGGCTTAATACAGAAGTATTTCACCTAATCACCAAAATCGCAGCGGACTGTAAGGCTTTTGGCTCAATACAGCTGCTAGCACTCCCACTCTGTGGCCACAGAGGGGCCGGTCACAGGTATGATGAACCTTCAATCACTTATAGAACAAATCAATAATTGATTGAATTTCATTATACCCCCAAATCACATACTCCCTCCGTCCCACCTCACTTAAGAAAACTTTTCATTTTGGGCGTCCCACTTCATTTAAGAATTCCCAAAATGGAAACCTTAAATCACTATTCTCTCCACTCATTCTCTCTCCTACATTATTTTAATACTTACAACACCATTATAATTACTATTTCCTCCACTCATTCTCTCTCCTATTTAATTTTTCACACTCACAACACTTTTTTCACTCATTCTCTCTCCTAATACTATAATAATATTTCTTAATTCCCGTGCCATTTCAAAATTTCCTAAGTGGGCTGGGACGGAGGGAGTATAATATAACATGTTCAAGCACATAATAGATACTTGAAATAAAATTCACCAAAGGGATAAGAATATAACAACATGGTAATGTATACTCATGTTAAATCCATACTATAGTGCAACATTCATTTAATACACTATGTATAATACCATCAATGAATATGAATTCAAGTAAGGTAACAATATAACCAAATAATCCACACTTGGGTTACAATATAATCAACATGCCAGATAATTCACAATAGGGATACAATATAATCAACATGCCAGATAATCCACAATTGGGATACAATATAACAACGTGTCAAATAATCCAAAATTGGGATACAATATAACGATGCAATACATATACACTCTTAACTAACGCAATAGTGTAACTTATAGCTTCTACACTATTCAAACTAGTCACCAAGGGTATGGAAGTAAGTAAGGCCACCCTGAACCATAAACCATTCCTACGAAGTCATTACTCAACCTTGAATAATCTTAGTAAAAGTTCAAGATCTACTTCCCAAGTTTGAACCACTTTGGTGAAGTTACGAATCAAGCTTATTCACCATTTTCTGAACAATATTTAACTACTCCCACAATTCCACTTTGATCAAATAAGACATCATGGCCTAGCCAAGGTATTCTACCTTAACCTAGGTTAAAAAGGATTAATTCATATCCGGGGTAGATTAGGTTCCACTACTTTGAAGTGGTTAGAAATCAGGTTAAGTGATTGTTGGTGAAAATCAGCAAGAAAGGAAACTGGGAAGAATTCTGATGACATGAGCGACCGTCCAAGACAGCATGGGCAACCGCCCAAGCGGGAAAGGAATGAAGGCCAATATCTAGACATATGGGCGACCGCCCAAGACTCCCATGGGCGACCGCCCAAGAGGATTTTCCTACCCATTTCACTACCACATTTCAAGTTTAACCTTCTTAATCTAACTCAACCCATTTTCTTACAATCTTTATACTTTCAAGAACAACAACATTATTCTATGCCATTAACCAATTCCTCAACTCCAAAAAAATGTTCTAAAGTCTCAAACAACAATTATAACAACAATTTCAACCTCAACTATTTCATGAACATTAAATTGAAGGAAAGTCATAATAGCTCATATTATTAAAAATATACTAAATCCTCTTCTATTTCTTTCTACCCAATTGAAATATAACATTTCCCAAATCAAAGTAAAGTGGACATAACTACATGCAATAACTCCATAACACAATACTAACCATTTTCTTCACTTATTTATTCTAGAAAATTGTCCAAAACTCAAATTCAATACTTACTCTTAAATTATTAACATTCACAATTACTCTATACCATTCCTCCTTCAATCTTAGATCACCATTTTACACTAAAATCAATTCAACCTTGATTAAACCATTTCAACTCAATTAACATTATTCAAAATACCAAAAATCATTTTCTTTCAACAAGAGATTCAATAACACATAAAGTGAACAATTATTAGAAGGAAGTCATAATAACTTACATTAGCAATATGAGATGGAACAAGAATTTTCTTAGCTTGATGTGTTCCCCTCGACTTCACGAACACGAATGTACACCCGGATCGTCAAATGGAGAAGGATTGAATTTACTAGAGTTTTTGGAAGAAAAAAATTGGAGAGGAGGTTTCCATGGAGGAAAAAGGAGAAGGATGAAGAAGATGAGGGAGGAGTGGGGAGGTTAATGAGGATGATGGATGAAATATGGGGAAATTTGACTAAGGAGGTGAGGTGAGGAAAGAAAGGATATGGCCCCCCATGCTACTTTAATTGCCATCTTTCAACTTTCTACAATTAAGTCCTCCCAAGTTTAAAAGATACAACTAGACTCACTACTCCACATCTTTACACAACCCACCTTGACTACAGATAACATTTTATTTATTTTCAATTATGAAATTGTCACGGCTTGAATCACAAGTGATATCCAAGGTGATAACAGCACCAACGATAGCACTTGGGATGGCACACACACACACTTCGAAAATAAAACAATTTTGTAAAAGAGTTTACAGCGGAATAAAACACCAAAATTGTTTTTCTCAAGTTATATAAATATAACTTGAGAGTGCCTCTTAGGCAAGACTTTATAATCACTATGAATGAATTTACAAAGCCGAAAGTTCCCTATAGCTATATCTATTTTGAGCTCTATGGAACAAGAGATAAAGAACGGAATCCTATCCTAGCCTTCACACACCTTGATACCAATGTAATCAAGTGCGAAATTACAAGGGAGAAAGGATTTAAAAAGAACCAAACAAAGAACTCTATCTCTAAGCTTTTCGAAGGTGTGAATGTGATGAAATAATTGGCATGTCTTCAAATAAACCTTCCAAGCTTATTTATAGTCTTCAATTACTTGAAGGCTACTTCAATAATGTACCTTGGGGCTGGTCTTGCACGTGGAGGAAGTATAGGGAGAGTGAGTGAATTTGTTTCCACAATTCTAGCTCCCACTTCCTATTTTGTAGCAACCGAGTTGTTGAATCCTCAAGCCATGCTTCCACGCCTTGTGCTCCCTTGCTTTATCATCCTTGTACTTTTTCTATAACTCAAGAACAACCTTTGACAAAGTCCACACACGTGTTGTTGTTGTTTGCCAAAATTACGAATTAATACATAAAATGTATTAATTATTTTCTTCCAATTTCCACACGTGTCTAGCTCCTTCTTTGATGCTATTGCACCCCGAAATACAACCATAAACCATAGACTATACATACCATATTAGCATTTTAGTCCATTAAATAACAAACAAGAAATATACAACTATATAATTTTCGGTCAGAAATCATCTCGTGATATCACCCGGACTTTTGGGAAATCATCTCGTGATATCACCTCGCAGATTACACTAACAATCTCCCCTTAGTTGGATATTTCTTTCCAAACTCAATGTGCCGCCGTCCCGTAGGATTAGTCTATATACAAATGTACAGAGCATAGAACACAATAATATCTCCACAAAAAATTAACTCCCTTAATCAAGGAGCTAATCCTAAACAATGATTTATCATAATAAACTAATTTATTTCAAACTTTAAAAAGTTTTCGAAATAAACTAAGTAACCATTAAAAACCATAAACCATTGTAGCAAATATCATCCAAAAACTAGCAAAAAAACAACCTAGCGTATAAGTTATTAACAAATCAACTAATAAAGTGTTTTAGCAAAAATAAACAAAATAAAAGTAAATTGTTTAAAGAACCACCACCATCACCAAAATAAAAACATTGTTTGTAGGACCACCACAAAAACAAATACCCATATGATAGTGGCAACATCAACCTTCGTGTTTGTCAACTTTCGTGTTCACTTTCTTCTTCTTCAAACTCCTCTTCTTCCTCCCGATCTCCTTCCCTATCACTTCCACCATCACTTGGCCCAAAGATCGTGGTAGCACTGCAGAGCACCAGCTCCGTAAGTTCCAAAGAAGCAGATCCTCCCCCTGTTTGGGAAGAAATTTCATCAATAAAAGCATCTCGTTACCCGCTTAAGCTTAGCCCATCCCTCGAAGTTCTCCTATTGCACTTGACCGTTTGTACAGAAGTTGATAACCGTAGCCTTTGGGATTGATGGTCCGTGAGTTGCCCAAAAGATTTATCATGTTGTCTCGTAATACTTGCGGCATCGCCTCGCAAAAGTATGAGGGGCAACACCTGGGAAGCACTTGGGGTATCATGTGAGATAGCACTCGGGAGGAGCAGGGGTTGTTTCATCAAATTTGTTCCAAGGAAGATCTTTAGTATACCTTTTTACCCTTTTTCGCTTGTTGATCAACGGTATAGTACTCGTGTTCAAGTGGTAAAAACATCGTAGGCTTCAATGGGCAAGGATTGAAATACCAAAACTTTGAAGATTAGAGAAGGATAGGGAAAAAGCTAATGTTCACTTCCTTTTTTCTACCCCATTGAAGCTAAGTGTTTAAACACTAATCTTCCAAAGTTAATCCTTAAATTTTTACCCAATCTATACAACACATTCGCATGCTCCAAAGTCACAATAGGTTCATTAGTTGTAGGAAGCCAATTGAAGATGCACAGCTTGTGTAGTACGTAATAGAGAGAAGATAATCTAGAAGCATGAAGTTTCTCTTTCAAAGGCCAAGACTCGCAGCTTTGTTCAGTGAGTGAGCAATTTTACCATTTCATCTCTATTGACCCTAATGCTCTCATCATCTACATTAGGGAGGCCTAAAACTTTGTTAATCAGTATGTGAGTAAAAGAATAGACTCTTCCCTAACAAACACTTTTCCATATTTAGCACTCCTTCATCATCCAAATGAGCATGCAAATTGGCAAAGAAATTGCGAATAACACTCTCAACAAAAACTCGATGCATGATTATTAGCATTAATAAAATTCCCGTCCTTTAAAACCGAACCACTCCTTCCTTTTCCAACCGACCCTCATCAATGTGCTTCTCTTTAAAATTCTCTTACTTAGACTATTCAACCAAAGTTCCATATTTTCCTTTTTATAATACTCCAAAGTAAGAAAAGGTTTTGAAAAAGCTTTATCCTCTTCGCTTGAGTAACCTCATCACCAGTAATTATCACTAGAGGAATGTTTAGGAAACGTAAAGAGGGGGCAAGTGTTACCTCGTATGATATCCTCTTCTTGCTAGCACTTCGGTAGCACTCACGTATTTGCCCTTGGCCTTCTTTTTCTCGATAATCCGAGAGGGTCTCCTCTTCATCACCATCTACCCAAGCATCAAATGAGTCCACGTAAGGCTCCTTTTCCTTGTTTGCTTCAAAGTTCTCGTCACTCACATGGGGCGAGGACACATCAATAGAGCTTTCGAGACTTCAACCGGATCGCAGGTGGTATTTGAAGTTGCCTTGGACCTCGATTGATCTAATGCGGTTGGAAGACCTCCTTTTTGCAATTTGGGGAGACAAACTTTGGCGCTTGGGGCTTTCCTCTTCCTTTTGGCTCGGCAGAATGAGAGTCACTTTAGGAATGCCTTGATCAAACGAGGCATCGGGGCTGTGAGGTAGGAACAATTGCCATTGTTGGTGGAGAAGAGCTTGGAGTGATCATTGGGGAAGTTTCCATGGCCACGCGAGATGCCACGGAAGGAGCAATGCTAGGTGAGATGTCCATTTGGTCCGTGTGGGAAGGTTCGGTACTAGCTTTGGATGGAGATGCCATGGAGATATGAGGGAATTTTGGAACGAATTTTTTGACCTAGGTTGAGAAGGGAAGAAGACGCTGGAATGGGGGTTTAAAGAGGTAGAGGGAGTAACGGTTAGAGAGAGATAATAGGAGAGTTAGAGAAAATTTAGGAAATTAAGAGAGAGAGACGGTGAGGGAACATAAAATTAAATTGATTAGACAACCCTATCCCATCTAAACTCCTAAAAACCCACACCTTTAACCCTATCCACTCATTAACAATAAACCCTCACCACACAAAGTTTTTAAAACCCTAACCAACTTAAGGATAATAAACACGGTTGCAAAATTTAAAAAATAAAGAAAATATTTTTTTTTAAGTATAAACGTAAAACAATAAAAAATAAGTAAACTAAATAATTTGTAACTCAGCCCAAAACATTATAAGCAAAAAATAAATAAATATGGGTTAGTTACTTAATTAAGTTTACCAAAAAATAAAGGAAACTTGTTGAAGACGTTTTCAAAATCGTAAACTCTTTAATTAAAAAGACTTTCAGATTTTGAGAAATTAATCAACAATATTTCGAAAATAAATAAAAAACTAATATAGCACACACTAATGTGTTAAGGCAATGATGGTAACACGTAGGATAACACATATGATATAAAACCCCTTGATAAATATTTTTTTTCGCTCAAACACTTGAGGCATAATAAGCTTAGCCTTTTTTTAGACACTTCAGGCATAACAAGCTGAGCATTTTTCATGCACTTTAGGCATTATATGCCTATATATAATTTTTTAAGTACATTGCTTGTTAAACACGTCTCAATACACTTCTTTAAACAAGAAGCAACGTAGTAACGAGCTCCGTGCTTCAAGTTATATTTCAAGTGTAGAGACCAAGTGATCTATGCCTTTCAAGTAGGGTACACTGTAGTAGCGAACTCCATGTCCCTAATACTCGGCATACATCACCTCATACATTCTCATTGGCAAGAGTACATCGTTGCAACGAACACCGTGCCCCGAGCTCGAGAGAATAGTATGGATAAATGCCTTTGTCTTTTATTTATCAAAAAGAAAATATTAGTGACTTTGTCACTTTAAGCATATGAAGGGGAATGATATCAGACGTGCTAACCTAAATAATAACCTACCATAACAAAAAGGTCAAGATGTGCCACGCTAGAACTAAGCTAGCTAGAATAAACAAATAATAAAGTATTTTTTTTTTTTTTTTTTTAAGTAAATAACCAAAAAAAAATACACTAATATGCAAGTGTTACCCTAAGTGATAACATCACCTGGGTAGCACAGACGAACTGTACTCAGAGATTACAAAGACCAAGAGATCTTTTCAAACTAGAAAATCTCTCGTGGTCTAAGGCCTTGGTAAAGATGTCACCATTGATACTTAGTATCAATATGATCAATATTAATTAGGCCTTTATCTACCATATCTCTAAGAAAATGATGACTGATGTCAATGTGTTTGGTACGGGAATGTTGAACTGGGTTTTTTGAAATGTTGATAGCACTCGTGTTATCACAAGACATAGTCAAAGAATTACTCTCTAGGCCATAGTCATCTAACATATGTTTTAGCCAAATAAGTTGTGAACAACAACTACCACCGCCACATACTCGACTCACCGTGGAGAGAGAAACACAATTTTGTTTACGACTATACCAAGAAACTAAATTGTTGCCCAAGTAAAAACACCCCCACTAGTACTCTTCCTATCATCCATATCCCCCGCCCAATCCGAGTCCCTAAAGCCAACCAAATTGGTATTAGTATCCTTACTAAACCAAATCCCTAATTCACTTGTTCCCGAAACATATTTAATTATCTTTTGACAATTAAGGTGAGAGACTTTAGGATTGGCTTGATAACGTGCACAAACACACACGCCGAACATGATATCGTGACGACTAGAAGTGAGATAGAGAAGGCTACCTATCATTGAACGATAAAGAGTAGGATCAACATCCTCACCTACTTGATCTCTACCAAGTTTGAGAGAAGAACACATGGGGATTTTTGAACTTTTTGCTCCTTCCAACCCAAACCTTTTTACTAGGCTCTTTGCATACTTGCTTTGTGAAATGAATATTCCTTCATTTGATTGTTTCACCCGCAAGCCTAGAAAGAATGTTAACTCTCCAATCATGCTCATTTCAAATGTTGATGTCATAGCCTCTACAAAATCTTTTAAACACGCTTTGAGAAGTAGAGCCATAGACTATGTCATCAACATAGATTTGAACAATGACTATTTCTTTGCCATGCCTTAGGATAAATAAGGTCCTATCTCGCTTCACCTCTTGTGAATCCATATTCAAGTAAGAAAGAGGTTAAGCGACCATACCATGCACGTGGAGCTTGTTTCAAGCCATATAAAACTTTATCAAGTCTATATACATGGTTTGGTAGATTAGGATCTTCAAATCCTTTTGGTTGTTCAACAAAAACTTCTTCTTTTAAATAACCATTTAAAAAGGCGGCTTTAACATCCATTTGAAACAAAGTAATTTTTAGAAAACAAGCTATAGCCAAGAGGAGTCTTATGGATTCTATTCTAGCAACGGGAGCAAAGGTCTCATCAAAGTCAACACCTTCAATTTGGGTGTAACCTTGTGCTACGAGACGAGCTTTGTTCCTAACAATATTTCCTTGCTCATCTCGATTTGTTTTTGAAAATCCATTTAGTACCAATAACATTTGTATTACTAGGACGTGGTACTAAACACCAAACTTCATTACGAGCAAATTGGTCAAGTTCCTCTTGCATGGCTTGTATCCAAAAATTATCTTTTAAAGCTTCGTAAATATTTTTGGGTTCTAAAGAAGAGACAAAACAGAATATTTTACCTTGTGGTATGTGGTGGACATACACACATACCTTGCCATTTCACTGTCACTAAAATGTCCTTTGTTCCTTGTTTGTACCCCTTCACTAGCTTCTCCAATAATTTGAGAGGAAGGATGGTCTCTTCGATCCTAGGGTGGATCCCTTCTCAAGTCTTCATGCACATGATCATCATCTGACTGTTCATCCTTTTCGCTTGCCGGATTGGTCTTGGGTGATACCGAGATGCTATCCCATCGTGGCAACACTTTGGCCAAAGCACCTGGGGTATCACTTACTTGATTTTGATTCTCCAGTTCATCCAGAATATTAATGGAGATTCCTGTACTCCATCACCTCGTAACACTTGCTAAATCATAAAAAACAACGTTAATTGATTCCCGAATGGTTTTTAACCTAAGGTTATAAACCCTATATGCTCGACCGTCCCGAGCATACCCAAGAAATATAGCCTTATCACTTTTAGAGTCAAATTTAGCTAAGTAATCCCGATCATTTAGAACATAACACACACACCCAAATGTATGAAAATAATGAACCTTTGGTATCCTACCATTCAAAATTTCATAAGGTGTCATTCTAGTACCGTGTCTTAGAAAAACCCTATTGGCCGTGTGATAAGGCGTGTTTATGGCCTCGGCCCAAAATCTTTTGAAATTCTTTTTGAAAACAAAGATCACACGTGCCATCTCAAGTAAGGTCCTATTTTTCCTTTCGGCCACCCCATTTTGTTGAGGTGTTTTAGGAGCGAGAAAACTCATGTTTAATTCCTTTTAATTCACAAAAAGTAAAGAACAATGAATTATCAAACTCCGTTCCATGATCGGTACCTTATTCGCATGATAAGAGCGAGAAAACATGTTTTTGATTTTAGCATGTAAGACTTTAAACTTTTCAAAAGTTTCGATTTTTCTTTTAAAAAATATACCCAAGTAAATCTAGAAAAATCATCAACTATTACAAAAGTATATTTCTTACCTCCTAAAGCTGTCTACCTCAACTTGGACCCATTAAATCCATATGCATTAATTGAAAACGGTGCGTTGTCCCGAATACTCCTCATTATGTTGGGTAGCACTATGGGTAGCACGTGTTTATTTACCTTTTAAACAATCTTCACATATGATTTTTGTACTAATGTCCGTGACTAGGTATACCTCTTATAGCTTCAAAGCATTAATGAGTTTCACAATGTTACGAAAATGGACATGACCCAACTTTTGATGCCATAAGGTAGCGTCATCAACCCTCACGAGAATGACACACTTGTTTATCCTCAACAAGATAACGGTTATTACTTGACCTAGTACCGGTCATAACACGCTTATTGGTACAATCAAAAACTTCACAAGTGTTTTTATTAAATTTTACTTCAAGGTTGTCATCACAAAGTTGGCTAATACTAATTAAATTAGTTACCGAGTCCATCAACATGCAAAACATTTTTCAAAGCAGAAATCCAGGATACATTTAATACGCCTTTTCCTACTATATTACTCTTGCCACCACCACCATATGTTACACTACCACCTTGAATAGGTTCATATTCCTTTAAAAATATTTTGTTCCGAGTCATATGACGAGAACAACCACTATCAAAATACCATGAACCTTCAACATTAGTTTTTAAGGCGGTGCATACAACATCACATATCGATTAGACTTAGGTTTCCACACTTTCCTACTTTGATAATTTTTCTTCGGTGACAGTGATATCGACATGCTAGGTAGCACTTCGGGTATCACACAGAACTGGATTTGTTTCTTTAAGAGAGTTTTGCAATCATTTTTCAAATGTCCAAGAGAGTAACAATAGTTACATATTTTTACCTTGTCGGAAGACTTATCGAAGATATTGGTTCAACATGATCTCTTTCTTTAACAAAAATTAACTTATCTTACGTATTAGACAAAGTAGATGTAATAGCATTTAAAGACTCTTGAAAACCCATACCGCCTTGAGTGGTTTGGACAACCCAAGAATTGCATCTAACTTGGTAGAACTCGTATTGAGTTTCTTGAATGTTGTCTCGGCAAGAGTAAGTTTGCTCTTGACTTTGTCCGGCTCCACATCCTTCTTTGTGAGTTGAACTTCCAATCTAGTCAAGCCATCAGTTAGGTCTTGAACCTCTTTGGACGGAGAGATCACCTTCTTGTTCTCTTTCTTCCATTCATCCACCAATTCTTTGCAAAGGTTCTTAAGACCACAAATGAGTTCATCCTTGCCGAACTCCTTCTCATCTTGTGAACAACTCCGCATCCATGTTAACAGAACCCACAAAACAAACAAAGATTTATCAAATTTAAATTCGTATACTGTTGGATGATATCTCGGGTGCTATCCCATTTTGGATATCACCAGGGTATCACCGATGTAATCCGAGTCACGGTTGTGACCACCATTCTTGTTTGATCTGAATCTTCGATTGATTGGTCTCCTCATCCTCATTGTCACGAGAGAAATCCATAGGTTCTTTCCCATCTTCCTTAGAGTGTTAGCACACTCATTTGAGTAATGACCCCATCCAGAGCAAGCATGACATTGGATTGATTCAAGGTATTTTGGATCGGATCTGGATTGATACGATGATGCTCTCCTTATGGGACCACCTTCGAGTAGATGGAAATGTCCTCTTAGGCATTGAATTGTACACCTTGGCTTGTTGCTCTTTAGCCTTTACCTGCACATTTTCTTTGTTAAATTTTCTCACCATTGAGTTATATTTCTGGTAAGTAAGGCAACAACGGCATCTTCACCTAATTCCTCAAAATTTCGTCATCCTCATTAGTTGAACCACTAAGAGGATTGAACTTTTAAAGCAACACTCTTGCCCTTAGAAGCTTCACTTTGCTCAGCAAGGTTTGACTCAAAATTTTTTAAAATGCTCATTAAGGAATTGATGTTCATAGTAGAAAGATTGTGAGCCTCTTCTATAGATGAAACCTTAATATTAAAACGCTCAGGGAGAGTTCTAATAGCCTTTGAAACCAATTGTTTGTTTGTAAAAGGTTCACCTAAAAGTTGACACTCATTAGCAATGTCAAATAGTTTTTCAAAATAAGAGGAAATAGTATCATTTTCACCCATTCTCAACCTTTCAAATTTGCCAGTAAGACCTCTAAGTTTGTTTTCACGCACACTAGAATCACCTTCACAAAACCTTTGTAAAATATCCCAAGCTTCTTGAGTGTGGAACTATTTTGAATAAGTTTAAAAATATGCATGTCAACCCACTCAAAGATAGCATTAAGAGCTTTCTCATTATAGTTAGCTAGAGTGATCTCTTCATTCGTCCACTCACCTTCGGGTTTAACTGAACATCACCATCCTCATCGGAGGTAAGAGTGGAAGAGAGTACCCATGAACTATAGAACGCCATGCTCGAAGATCAATTGATTTGATATGCGAGCGAAGGCGAATTTTCCAATATGCATAATTCGAACCATCTAAAACAGGAAGACGTTTTTGGTTTGGATTTGCAGGATCAAAAGCCATGATAAAGAGGACCAAACACTTCGTATCGTCAAGTGAGAGGCTCTGATACCAATTGAAATTGTCACGGCTTGAATCACAAGTGATATCCAAGGTGATAACAGCACCAACGATAGCACTTGGGATGGCACACACACACACTTCGAAAATAAAACAATTTTGTAAAAGAGTTTGCAATGAATAAAACACCAAAATTGTTTTTCTCAAGTTATATAAATATAACTTGAGAGTGCCTCTTAGGCAAGACTTTATAATCACTATGAATGAATTTACAAAGCCGAAAGTTCCCTATAGCTATATCTATTTTGAGCTCTATGGAACAAGAGATAAAGAACGGAATCCTATCCTAGCCTTTACACACCTTGATACCAATGTAATCAAGTGCGAAATTACAAGGGAGAAAGGATTTAAAAAGAACCAAACAAAGAACTCTATCTCTAAGCTTTTCGAAGGTGTGAATGTGATGAAATAATTGGCATGTCTTCAAATAAACCTTCCAAGCTTATTTATAGTCTTCAATTACTTGAAGGCTACTTCAATAACAGCCTTGGGGCTGGTCTTGCACGTGGAGGAAGTATAGGGAGAGTGAGTGAATTTGTTTCCACAATTCTAGCTCCCACTTCCTATTTTGTAGCAACCGAGTTGTTGAATCCTCAAGCCATGCTTCCACGCCTTGTACTCCCTTGCTTTATCATCCTTGTACTTTTTCTATAACTCAGCAACAACCTTTGACAAAGTCCACACACGTGTTGTTGTTGTTTGCCAAAATTACGAATTAATACATAAAATGTATTAATTATTTTCTTCCAATTTCCACACGTGTCTAGCTCCTTCTTTGATGCTATTGCACCCTGAAATACAACCATAAACCATAGACTATACAGACCATATTAGCATTTTAGTCCATTAAATAACAAACAAGAAATATACAACTATATAATTTTCTGTCCAGGAAATCATCTGTGATATCACCTGGACTTTTGGGAAATCATCTGTGATATCACCTGCAGATTACACTAACAAATTATCATACTTCAACAAAATACTTTTAACTTATTTCTATTTTATCCTAAGGCTTTATAATTATTTCACAACCATCTCCACTTAACATAAGAAATCAAGGACATATAATGAACACATAAAATTAACAATAATATTAAAAGCATATAATATGATACTAAAATAGTGCCTAGGGTTAGGGTCGTTACATGGTATATGACCTGACAACATCATATACAAAGCTATAAGAACATTGGATGGTCCTATATAGCAAGTAGTATAGGACCTCACACAATCTTATACCAACGCATTAAGACCTTTGAATGGTCCTATAGCAACTGGTATAAGACTTAACAACATCATTTGTTTTGGGACAAAAAGGTTATTTAATACTCCCTCCGTCCCACCGATCTTAAGAAAACTTTTCATTTTGGGCGTCCCACTAATCTTAAGAATTCCCAAAATGGAAAGTTTATATTACTTTTATATTAAATGGGACCCACTTGTCATACTCACAACAATAATCCCATCACTATTCCCTCCACTCATTCTCTCTCCTATTTAATTTTTCACACTCACAACACTTCTTTCACTCATTCTCTCTCCTAATACTATAATAATATTCCTTAATTCCCACACCAAAATGAAAAATTCCTAAGATGGCTGGGGCGGAGGGAGTATGAGACGAAGAGAATATTATTTAGAAATCTTTACCGTAGCTTTATTTGTTATTATTGTAAAGTAATTGTAAAATCATTTAATTATTTAAGTAAATATATTATCTTAAAGGTATTTAGTCTATTTTATTTGGTTGAGGATATATTTTTGTGAATGCTTTTTTATTTTTACAAAATAACCTCGTATAATATTAATAAAATATTACTGCATCCTATAGTTTAGATATTTATAATGAATTTTGCATAAATGAAATTTAGTCCGTAGAACTAAAAAAAAAAAAATTACATAAATATTTGACCACATTGTCCGAATTTTTGGTAGTTAATGCTGATTCGGTTCATGTTGAAAAAAGGCACAAACACGGATCACAGATATTCCTTCCGTCCTAATAAAAGCTTCACCAATTATTCAGAAGAGGGTCCCGTTAGAAGCTTCACCTTTTCTTTTTTTGACAAAGAATTTTACTATTCAACCCACTTATTCTCTCTCCTATTTTACTATTACACTCACAATATTTTTCAAACTTACTATTTCCTCCACTCATTCTCTCTCATATTTTATTATTACACTCACAATATTTTTGAAACTCTTAATTGCATGTCGAGAAAAAATGATGAAGCAATTACCGGGACGGAGGGAGTACGTAATTACCTCATCACTCATCAAGACCAAAACTTGCCGCCTCGTTTTTTTCCAGCATAAAAGCAACTACTCACTACTCACTCACCGCAACAAAAGAAAAAGAAAAAGAAAAAGAAAAAGAAAAAGAAAAAGAAAGATGGAATGTTGTCCGCGTTAAGTAACCCGGCCTCTTAGATCTCTCACCCCTCACTTGTTTCATTTTGCCCCCAACCCAACCATTGTTATTCTCTCTCTCTCTCACACACACACACACAGAGAGACACATACACCGACAACTGGACAAGTGATGAAAGGAGAAGAGAGGAGGAGATGGGTCATGTGGTGTTTGATGTGTGTGGTATTAATGCTGCTTGGAAACAACATTAATGGAGAAGACCCTTATAGATTCTTCACTTGGAATATCACTTTTGGTGATATTTACCCTCTCGGTGTTAAACAACAGGTATGTTCATTTCTTCCCAATCCCCTGTTTTCTGTTTTGTTTTCAATTTTTAAGATAGTAGTATGTGGGATCCGGGTCAGTGCAGTCGCTCGATAGCAGAGAGGTGTGTAAGTGGTTCAGTTCAAATCGCGGTTCGAAATCGAACCAAACCAAATCATGCAGTTTAGTTCGGTTTTCAAGTAACCGTGGTTTGGTTTGGTTCGGTTCCAAAAAATGTCAAACCGTGTGGTTCGGTTTGATCTACGATTTGGACCCCACACCACGGTTCGAGACCGCGAGATCGAACCACCCAACCGAACCAATAAACCAACCACCAAACTGTTCAATATTAACCGTAGATATGTATATCTTTCATTTTCATCTTACATTTAGATTTGAAAACCCCTAATTCTATTGATGGGTTTTAAGCCATAACCCTTTTTTCTTTTGGTTAATCTTCTTGTAATAATGTTAATTCATGTTCTAATTAATGGTTTAAGCAATGTTGTATTTCATGGTTTGAACCGTGGTTTGAATTATGGTTTAAACCACAGTTCGAACCGTAAAATCAAATCGCGGTTCGAACCAAACCATGACGGTTTGGTTTGGTTCGATTCGGTTTGAATTTTTTCATAATTCGATTCGGTTTGGGAATTTTCCAAACCGATGACTAGTGGTTCGATCCGTAAATTAGCCCAAATCGAACCATTTACACCCCTACTCGATAGTCCACATTATTCAGATGTTATTTATTAAAGGTATTTTGGATATATATCTAGCTCATTTGGTGAATCTGTCCATCCATTCAACTCACGCGCCATCTTGTTGGTCGGTGCATTGACACCATATCCATAGTAATTTCTATACAAACAGAAAAATCTATACAGAAATTGTACAGGCTTTAAGGTGATGTACTGTACAACACACTGATGCATGACTGAAATGATAATGTGGGTGCAGGGGATACTTATAAATGGACACTTCCCCGGACCACCAATTGAGTCGGTGACTAATGACAACTTGATTATCAATGTCTTCAACAGCTTAACTGAACCTTTTCTCCTCTCCTGGTCTGTCAATTCTCTCTCTCTCTCTCTTCTCTTTTACTGTATTTTCTTTTTCTTTTCAAGACTGTTCAAACAATTGATTCACTTTGACTTTGAAGAGTAACTTGATTGAACTTTGATTAAGATTTTATACGTATAGAAGCTGAATTATTACTCTGTATTTCCCTTAATGGATCAGACCCCGACTTAATGGATCAGACCCCGACCTCGACTTTCCCGTGGCACTTGCTAGCTCTTTCCATTTTTACATTCCGCTCCTTAGTAGGGAGTGGCTATTCTGTAGGTTCCTAACCACAGGATTTGATAAACAATGTTTATCAAGCTTTTACACTCCCCTCGTGTGTGACTCGGTCGCACACGCGGAGAGTCAATAAACATGCCAAATTTCGGGCATGCCCAACGTAGTGATTTTTTTTTAGCACTCATAATTCCGGGTAATATTGCAAGTGAGACGAATCGAATCCAGAATCAGAGCTTTTATACCATGTTAAGTTAGCACTTGTTCTAAAAGTTTAACCAGTTAGATCGGGACTAAACAGTGTGTATCAAGCTTTCACAATCTTAAAATTACTACCGATCAATTACGTACTGCTATGTTTTTTCAACCATTAAAAGTTAAAACTGGGCTATACCGACTTAAAACGTGCATGACAGTCTGAGTAGCTTCTAACGTTATGATCATGGGCAGGAATGGTGTGCAGCAACGAAGGAACTCATGGCAGGACGGAATGCTGGGAACCAACTGCCCTATTCCACCTGGCCAGAATTTCACTTACGTTCTTCAGGTCAAGGATCAAATTGGTAGCTTCTTCTATTTCCCCTCCCTCGCCTTCCACAAGGCTGCTGGCGGCTTTGGCGGCATCAAAATCTCTAGCCGTTCTGTGATTCCAGTTCCTTTCGCTCCACCAGCTGCAGATTACACTATACTGGCTGGCGACTGGTTCAAGCAAAACCATACCGTAAGTATAAATTTCTTACTCTATACTACTCCCTCCGTCCCAAAATAAATGCCGTATTTTGACTTGTCAACATTTTTAAAGAATGTGTTTTAATTCCTTGTACATTGCTTGTACAAAGGTGAAATTGTACTTGGTTTATTACCTCATTTAGAAAATCGACATTTATTTGAGACCGACCAAAAAGGAAAGTGTGGCATTTATTATAGGACTGAGGAAAGTACCTAATTATCCCACCACTTCCATGTACCTCCTTTTGTGTGTATTATAGCCTAGCTTGAATTTTACAGGATTTAAAAGCAATTTTGGACAGTGGTCATGATCTTCCCTTTCCAGACGGCCTTCTTATAAACGGACGTGGATCAGATGCTTACACATTCAATGTTGATCAAGGTTAGCGATTTAATCAGATGCTTCTATCATTGTTTGGACCATTAATTGTGTTTATACAACGATTTAATTCATAATTCTTGATGGTCAGGCAACACATATAGGTTTCGGATATCAAACGTGGGCCTTACAACATCCATAAATTTCAGAATCCAAGGACACAAAATGATGTTGGTTGAGGTAGAAGGCACACACACACTGCAAAACACATACGAATCCCTCGACATCCATTTGGGGCAGTCATATTCGGTGCTGGTCACAGCGGACCAACCTGCTAGTGACTACTATATAGTTGTTTCGACCCGTTTTACTTCTCAAGTTCTTACATCAACATCTGTTCTTCACTATAGTAACTCAGCTACAAGAGTTTTGGGTCCTCCTCCCGGTGGACCCACTACTGAGATCGACTGGTCAATTAACCAGGCCCGATCACTTAGGCGAAATCTTTCGGCTAGTGGGCCCAGACCAAACCCGCAAGGGTCCTACCATTATGGATTGATTAACACTACTCGGACAATCAGACTTGCGAATTCCGCGCCGGTTATTGATGGAAAACAGAGATATGCAGTCAATAGTGTATCGTTTGTTCAAGCGGATACACCTCTTAAACTTGCTGACTACTTAAAGATTCCAGGGGTTTTCAGCCTGGGAAGCATCCCGGATAATCCCTCTGGTAGTGGCGGGTATTTCCAAACTTCTGTCATGGCTGCAGATTTCAGAGGTTTTGTTGAGGTTGTGTTTGAGAATTCGGAAGACACTGTTCAATCTTGGCATGTTGATGGACACCACTTCTTTGTTGTCGGGTAATCTATTTTTCCATAATTTTTTTTTTTACTTTCTTGTATTCTCTTGAAAAAATGTCAATATATTGAGATAATATTGTGCGATGATCATGCAGGATGGATGGAGGGCAGTGGTCGCCTGCAAGCAGATTAAACTACAATTTACGAGACACAATTTCTCGTTGCACTGTCCAGGTACATAAAGAAAATACTAGGATCTGGTCCACTCTGACTTTTACCGTAAATGAGTTACATGTTACAGTAGCATCAGTTACATCTTATTATAATATGAGTTACATTTTATCGGCATGACATAATATTTATAGTAACATAACTTACATTATAGTAACATGAATTACACTATATGATATAGTAAGGTTTGTCACACACAAGCCCCAAATTCGAAAATGCGACATTATTTAAATCTGAATTAGACTGTTAATTCGTACCTAAATGTTGCATACAGGTATACCCAAAGTCGTGGAGTGCAGTGTACATGCCACTAGACAATGTAGGAATGTGGAACGTAAGGTCTGAAAACTGGGCTCGTCAGTACTTAGGCCAGCAGTTCTATCTCCGTGTTTATTCTCCAGTTAATTCGTGGAGGGACGAAAATCCCATCCCTGGAAATGCTCTTCGTTGTGGCCGAGCACTGACTCATTCATCTTTAAGATTCTAGAGAAGAACAAAATCTGGAAATGGTCACGAGAGGGTGACTTATTTTTAAGAGGGCAGCTCCGAAAGAGGGTTAATTCTACTTTGAACAGCTCTACCCTTCCTGCTTGTTACTGCTACTTTGAATAGTTTTGTTGTGTAACGAATTAGCACTGAATTAATTCAATTCATGATCGTTTTTGTACCTCTTAATCATTTAGCCATCCAATCGGTTGTAAGTTTGCTGAATTTTTTCACCAAATTGAGTTCTTGATATTTAAATCTAGTATTCTTTTTCCTGTGCTGTTATTAGTGTGTTATTTCACATAAAATACTTATCAACTACGTTCAGAATTCAGATAATGCGGAGTACAATATAAAAATGTAACATACTATAAGATTTAACTCATGTTATTATAAAATATATCTATTCTGCTATAAAAATCCAATTGATGTTCAATTGAACTGCACAGTATGCACCGAAATTCAGAAGTACCAACATGAGCTGTACAATAATATGGAGGATATAGAGGTTCCGAATGCCTGAAATAGCACCGAAATTCAGAAGTACCACACATGAGCTGTACAATAATATGGAGGATATATAGGTTCCGAATGCCTGAAAATAGTATGTCAGGTCAAAAGGAACACTTAATAAACTTTGAGTCATGTCACACAAGTCAATAATCAACGAGTTTTATCTCTGGTAGTATCCGGTATCCTGATAAGAACTTTTTCATAGGAAGAAGATTACGGGTTCGAAATCTAGAAGCTCCGTTGGGGCAAATTTTATCTCTTGTTTAGATTTATGCTATTCTATTATAAACCAATTGATATAGCCTAAGTGACGTTTTATCTATCATTAATAAAATACACCAATTTTTTTTTTTTTTTTTTTTTTTTGAAAAAAGTCAATAGCCATTTATTACTTGAAGTTGCAATTTACAACTTGTGGGACAAATGGGGGTTACTTGGATTGGATTGAATGATCTTATCGGATTTTAAGTCAAAATAGGTGGCTTGATTTTTGAGAAATCTCCGACTGAAAAGTAAATTTTTGATCCAAAATCTATAGTATAAATCACACCATGCCACCTCATCCCATGAACAGTACTATGAATAGTTCCAAATGCCAAATTTCTCATTTTGCCCTCACTAAGTTGTCCCTTTCCCATTTTGCACTTAAAAAAAATTTAATTAAAAAAAAAACACGTGTCCTTGGACACGGGCTTTTACTAGTTATATTATATGTTGAAGTGATCATTTTATTTACCAAAAATCGTATTTGGATAATGCGTGAAAGAAAATTATGTAGAAATTTAGAAAATAAGTTATGCCTAAGAGAATCACAATCTCTACATTAATGTTTCAGACCCTAACTGAGTGGTGGTTTGCCTAAAGTGGACTTACTGTTCATATAGGCAGATGTGGGGTGCTTGACGCTATAGGCTGCATTGCTTGGGCATCTCGATCCTAAATTTTTAAAGACGAAATTGAAATTTCACATGAAATCAAACTTGTTCATGAATCTCAATCTCGATAGACGAGTTAAACGTTTGGCTTGCTGTCGTAAGGCAAGAAATCAAAACCTACATTTTCATTTTCCATGCTTTAATTGAATATATGTATATACTTTCTTCTGGCCATTTGAGAATTTAATCTACAAATGTAATGCCTATAAGCTACCATCCTTCACACACACAGTGAGTGAGAGAAGATAGAGAATGCACAGCAATAATTAAGAAGACCCATAATATAGTGGGGCAACCTCCATTGAAGTCGTTGCTGCAATGCATATGCGAGGTACGTAAGTTGTGTCGGTAGGGTTGACCATTTCTAAATCTAAAGCTTAACTAATTATAAAGATGATCTCTTTGATACATCTTTTGACTTGATCAATAATTCTCTCACTAATTAATGTTCCCGGCCACATCCCCAACGGCTCAACGCGTCACATGCTCATGCAGCATTTATGGTTCTGCATAGTTGCTGCTTAATTTCCCACTCGGCCCATAAATCCTATTTAAGCAGACTTCTAACTGAGGAATGATCAGTAGAGCTAAGCAAATTGCAAGCTATACAATAATATGGGTGCCTCTCAGAAATGGCTTTGCGCCCTTCTTCTTTTTCTCGGCATTGTCTCTCAACTGACTGCAATTGCTCTTGCTGATCACAAGGTTGACAAAGCTAGGTGGGGTGATGACGATAATTGTAGATATAGCCGACGTGGTTGCTTTGGTGGTCGTGGGGGTCGTGGTGGAGGATTCGGAGGAGGTGGTGGTCGAGGTGGTGGACTAGGCGGAGGAGGAGGGCTTGGTGGTGGTCGAGGTGGAGGAGGTGGGGGAGGACTAGGAGGAGGTGGTGGTGCTGGAGGTGGTGGAGGGCTTGGAGGTGGATCAGGTAGTGGTGGTGGGTTTGGCGCAGGAGGAGGAGTTGGCGGAGGTGCCGGAGGTGGTGTTGGTGGAGGTGGAGGTTTTGGAGGTGGTGGGGGAGGCGGTGTCGGAGGTGGTTCTGGTCATGGTGGAGGCTTTGGAGCTGGGGGTGGAGTGGGCGGAGGTGCAGGAGGTGTTGGTGCTGGTGGAGGTGGCGGTGGAGGTGGAGGCGGTGGAGGAGGTGGTGGTCTAGGTGGTGGATCAGGTAGTGGTGGAGGATTTGGTGCTGGAGGAGGCGTTGGTGGTGGAGCAGGAGGAGGTGCTGCAGGTGGAGGAGGTGGAGGCGGGGGTGGAGGCGGTGGAGGAGGTGGTGGTCTAGGTGGAGGATCAGGCCATGGTGGTGGTTTTGGTGCCGGTGGTGGTGTAGGAGGAGGAGGAGCTGGAGGAGTTGGAGGTGGGGGAGGATTTGGTGGTGGAGGTGGTGGTGGAGTAGGCGGTGGATCAGGTCATGGTGGAGGCTTTGGCGCTGGAGGAGGTGTTGGGAGTGGTGCAGGTGGAGGATTAGGTGGTGGAGCTGGTGGAGGATCCGGAGGCGGCATTGGAGGAGGACATGGAGGTGGAGTTGGGATTGGAATAGGCATTGGAATTGGAGTGGGAGTTGGAGGTGGTGCAGGTCACGGTGTTGGAGTTGGTAGTGGGTCTGGAGGCGGCGGAGGTGGAAAGTAGATGTGTTTCTTACTGTTAGTCCGTTATCAAGCTTGAATTAATGTCTATTTTTACATGCTATTCATCCAATTGTTGTATTATCCGTCTCTAATGTCCAAACATAAGTGTAATGTTCTTTTGAGGCTCTTTCAGTCTTTGCAATTGCAATGAAATACTCCATCACAGTATCAAAGTAACTAAGTTTCGTGTCCATTTTTATTCTTATCAAATACTACTAGTGAATAATCCGTCGGTCCCTGACGGGGGATAAAACACTGAGATAAAATTTAAATGTAAATACAATTTAAAAAATTAATGAGATAATTTTATGTAATATATTACAACTTGTCAAAAATTTCTTTGTACACAACATTTGTAGTCGTGTCATCTGACTGTTCATGACTATTACATATAAGCACTTTAAGTCCTTTCCTTATAGTTACTCTAGAAAAAGCAACATATAATTGTCCATGACTAAATACTGGTCTTGAAAGAAAAAGGCCAACATGAGCGAGCGACTGACCCTGACTTTTATTTATTGTCATTGCAAAAGAAACGGTCAGTGGGAATTGTCTCCGTTGAAACCTAACCGGGAATTTTGTTGTACCAGAAGGTGACATAATCATCCTCGGTATCAACACCTTCTTACCAACATTCTTTCCGGACAACATTACCCCCTCAACAACGTGCTTACCTATATATATATTAAAATAACAATATGTTTTATGTCAAATAATCAAATAATAAATTGTATAAATGTATAATTATATACTAAAAAAATTGATTTGCGTACCTAGATTTGTAACGATCAATCTTGTACCGTTACACAATTCTGAAGCTTGATCTATATTTCGTAACAACATGACGATACATCCAATCTTTAACTTCAGTATGTGATTAGGTATTCCAGAGCACTTGACGGTGTTTAGGAATTAAGTTGAAAATATATCTTCGGCTGATTGGTTAAATTCCTCGTCTTTGCATATGGCGTCAGAACTCATGTATTCCACTTCTTTTCCAGAAAAGAGCGACATAACATACTCATTAATACTGTCAACAATCTCATTTGTTGGTGCAAGTATAGCACGATTCTGAAAAAATCCATCAACATCTTTATTCTGCATTAAGTTCGGGTATATGCAATCCACTATAGTTGAGATGGTATTGACAGAATCTCTTATCAATATGTCATCTGGTATTTTGATTTCAATTTAACCATGGTTCTTATCACCTGCAGTAATAATCAACATATAATAAATAAATATTAGTAAAAATATGAACTTAAAATGAAGTAAAAATCAATATTAAAATTGAGAGAAGACCGAAAAATTATGAAGCAGTTTTTACTAATATTAAGACGGATATAGTACATAAATTGCAACAAAGATAGTAAGGCTTTTGAAACAGATGTAGTAATAACCAACGGATAAAATACGTATTTATATCTTAAAAGCAGTTGTTACTTATCACCTGCAGTCCCATCACCAACGGATAATAACCAATCTGCAAACGACCTGATATCCTCAACATCCGAAAAAGACGAACCACCCTACATAAATTTTTATATTTTAGTCTTATTATAACTTTTAAAATTTATATACATATACATAATGTTAAACAAAATGTATTTGAAAATTACCTGTAATCTCATGTTTTGTGTTAACCTTAGTACTTTGCATTCATTCCATAGTGTCGATGAACATAGTGAAGCATGCACAATATCATTTCTGCTACCCATAGGTACGACCGAAAGAATTTGTCTGAAATCTCCTCCAAATACCACAACCTTACCATCAAACGGCTTATCACATAACCGTCCATCAGGGCCACGGATAATATCTCTCAAGCTACGATCAAGTGCCTCAAAGCAGTGTTTATGTGCCATTGGAGATTCGTCCCAAATAATAAGCGATGTTTTTTGAAGTAACTCTGCCTCATCAAAACCTGGCTTAAGTTTGCTACACATGGAAGTCTCATCAAGCTGTAAAGGTATACCAAATTTAGAATGGTCAGTCCTACCTCCGGGAAGTAATAATGAAGAAATACCACTGGATGCAACTGGAACTACAATCTTCCTCTGCATCCGTAATGCAGCACATAATGTCTTCCACATAAACGTCTTTCCCGTACCTCCATAACCATACAGGAAGAATACTCCACCATTTCCACTATCGACAGCTGACATGATTTCTTCATATACTCCCTTCGCTTTCAGTAGTGAGTTGTTTATACAACCTGTCGTGCTCAGCCTTCATCTCTTCTATATCATATGATGTTTCATCTAAAATAAGCCTGTTCTGTGCATCCTCAATAGCAGAGTCAATTGGCTTAGGCATATTTGTAAACTTATGCAAGCTACTTCCATTTTGAATCAATATCTTTTCAATTTCTGCTAAAGCAAGATTCTTCTTCTGTTCTTCGCTTAGTTTCAATCCTGGCACATTTATGAAAAAATGCAATTAAATATATATTCAAGAGTTAATATAATAATAATTAAAGGAATACAAATTATATATATGCGTATACTACATATATAAGATAAAACATATAGGGAGTACGAAATAATATACTCCCTCCGTCCCACTCCAATTGATACTTATTTTCTTTTTGGTCCGTCCCACACCTATTGATACTTACCCAAATTGGAAAGGAATCTTCACTATTTACCCCACTCATTCTCTCTCCTATTTTACTTTTACACTCACAACATTCTCTCTCCACTTTTTCTCTCTCTTACCTTTCCTTAATATGTGTGCCCTTTTTTTTCGTATCCATTGCTATGGGACGGAGGGAGTATGTCCTTAAATTAAACGTTAAAACTTGGAACTCAATATATTTGACAGAATGCATTATGATTATAAATGTAATATTAAATGAAAACCTATAGGGAGTACGAAATAAATTTGTTCTCCAACAAATAACAAAACTATATTTTGTAAATAAAATTGATAACAAATTAGTGCGACACGGAGGAAGTACAATTTAAAAATGTACTACAATCAACTTTATATCTCAAATATTCGACCAAAGCATAAACATGTATGTTATATCCATATTAGATAATTAATGCAGGACGGATGGAGTGGTGAATATTTTCGCCATACGATTGGAGTACACTATTGAAAGTAGAACAAATATCCAGTATATTGTACTTTAATTACAGTTAGAAAAAAATTAGAATTGTGTCTTATAAGCACATGTAATTACATTATATATTAGAGAAAATATATAAATATATGTAATATTAAATGAAAATCTATATTAGATAAAGATGATAAACATACCCTGACATCGTGCAGCTTTCACGTAATTGTATTCCATGTCATCGGAAAGTTCCTCCCAAGTCTTATCCCATACCTCGTGCGGCATAGTCATGGAATTAGACAAGAATAGGACAAAGAAATAGTCTTCGTAAGGCTACGGGCATTTTCCAACCAGCTGCTTCTTTTATTGCATCGACATATTCCTTGTCGTCATCTAACAAACCCAAGGCATAGCAAGCTGATTTAAAGTCCTTATAGACAACATGATCAACGGTTCTCAAATCTTTAAAATTTTTGCAATCGGCTTTATGATTCAACATAATTCTCAAGTAGTACAATTCCCCACAGCCGACCAGCACATGATATATCCTTCCAATTGCAACTCGACTATCTTTCCTGCGGCGCCATTCACGTTTATTTTTTACCCACACAAAATACCTCGGGAATTCACAGTATTTCAAATGTCGACCGTCTTCATTATCACGGTTATACTCCATCCACTTAACAAACTGGGATTCTTTAACAGTCTCTGCTTTTTCAAGAACATCTTCAATGTAATCCCCTTCGTGAAAAGGTATAGTCTGGTCACCCTTCATGTGAAAAGCTAACCGCTCAACTGGTGGAGTTCTATAATGCAAATCAAACCCATATATCCTCCAAATCGCCTCACATGCAGAGACATATCTACAATCAATGAACCTTTCAACCTCATCCTCTTCTTGTAATCCAAGAGTTATCCTATCGCTACCCTTGTTAATGTACTTGAACAAATATTTGATAGCCATGCTCTGATTACAATACTCGACATTGATATGTGCTTTGTACTTCAAAAGGAGATAGGCATTAAACGGAACAACATACCCATTGTGGAGATTACATTCACCCTTTTCAATAGTTGCCTCAGTGACTCTCCGCCTATACACATGGTAACCATTTTCATCCACAATAGTTCGCTCATTAAAAGGCTTGGGAAATTTATTTGAACACATATTATTTTGCATACACGGAGATTTCGGATTTGAAGGACCACATGGACCATGCAGCATAAAATCTCTTACTGCCTCGTACAATTCCGGTTCAGCTTCCTTGTCAGGTATCTCAGCTGAAATAAATTTGTCTACATCTTCAGCAATCTTAGCTTGATCATGTGGATTGAGAAAAAGAAGAATATGTGCATGAGGAAGACCTCTCTTCTGCCACTCAACCGTGTACACAACTGCGCAGAAACAAAGATAAAATATTTATATCCAAATATACTTAGAATTTATCTAAACACAAAAAACTAATAATATAGAAGTTTAAAAAAATATGCGGGAGATGGAATAACTATTAATTCGGGACAGAGGGAATATATTATTACTGGGGGACGGATGAAATATATTATTACTGCAGGTCAGAGAAAATATACTATTATCACTGAGGGAGAAATATTGCTATTAGTGCCAGACATTGTGAGTACATAAATATGAAAAAGTTAATATCAATAAAAAAATAATACTTGAAGATTATATAAAAGTTTTAAATATACCTATGATGGAATAAACTATTAATGCATGACATATGGAATAGAATATAACTTTGGGACGTCGGGAATATACTAATCCTGCGGGACGGAAGGAGTATATTATCATCACCGTATGGCACTAATATTGCTATTAGTATACGACGGTGGAAGTATATTCTTATGAAAAAATTAATATAAAAAACAATCTGAATTGAAGTTTATATAGAAGTTTTAAAAAAATTTGAGACGATGGAATAAACTATTACTATTATTGCGGGACGGATGGAATATAATATTATTACAGAGGGAATGAATATTGCTATTAGTGCTAGACATTGGGAGTATATTACTATGAAAAAGTTAATATCAATAAAAAATCTGGCTTGAAGATTATATAGTTTGGATTGTGCTAAATACAAAATGCTAATAATATAGAATTAAAAAAAATTAGTGTGGGACGAATGGAGTACATTATTATAAATACTTTAAATATCAAATATAGCTTGTTAAAAACTTTCAGAAATAAATTAGAAATATTTGACACTTACTTGCAGCAGGGCTACCGAACACTTTTCCGTCCTTAAAATCGCTGATCATTTCATCAAGTTTCATTTTGAAAACCCTCGATATTATGTCGGGTCTGTCCCCTGGTCTACATCCCTTTTCTTCAACATATCTTTTTATTTCTGGCCACTTAGGGTTACATGTAAAAGTAATAAACAGTGATGGATAACCTATCCATTTACATATTGCAAGGGAGTCCTGATAATTTTGGATGGTCCACCTTTTCCCCCCAGTGTACGATGAAGGCAGTATGATTCTTCTCCCCGCATCTGAACCGCTAACTCCGCTGTTTGCTGCAGCTTTTAGTCTCGTGTATGATTCAGCTCGTAGTTTAGGCTGGTGGTGACGAATCCATTGAAGCCTCTGTGTATCCATCATAACATAAGAATCAACCATAAACTGCTGGAGCAAACGCCCACTCCTCGTAAGCTGGGATCCTTCTTTGATCCTTTCCTGAAGACGAAATGATAGAAATTCTTTCAGTGATAGTGTTGGCCGAGACTTGGTTGGATTATCCCTTGGAATCTCCGTATAAAATCCATCCTCACCATATGGAAACAATAAATGGTATTGTAGGGGAAGGTAACATGGGTTAAACTCATGAATGTGCTGGAGACTACCATTCTTTTGTTCAACAACTATATCTCTAACATCAGGTGCAAGACCAATGTCATTCTCAATTAAAGCTGCTACCTCATTTGATGTTGGCAAATTATATGTCCTTCCATCCCTATTCCTTTTTCCAATTATTTGGAGCTTCAAGTTGATAAATTTCTTCATTGCAATTCTCGCTGCAGCCATCCTGTACATCTGTGCATATGGGTTATTGTCATCAATCATCTCCTTCAAATCGGACACAATTGTTTTATCCAATTTTGAAGGCTTGGTTGGATCTTTGCTGCATACATGAAATAAAAAAAGAATTAGTGCGTTACGGACGGAATAATTTTTTTGTAAAGAATATCTAACTATTAATATATTGATATAATATATAGACGCATACCTAAGGGCGTTGATTCTGTTCTCAACTTCATTCTCCTTGTCGTATATATAAAGCTGTGAAAATTGTGGAGGTTGACCTTCTTTGGGTTGCATAGGTTCTATCAGATGATCATTCTTACCCCTCATTGTATATGAATAAGGTCCTTGTCCTTTATTTACCCTTTTATCCGTCTTACCGCTCATTGAACTAAATGAAAACATGGTGTTGTATCCCCGAATATTATCTTTAAAATTCCTGCTCTTTTCGTGTCTTCCCTCTATAAGATCTCGCAAAAGAGCAAAGTGTTCTTTTAATATTGGAATTTTTACTTGACCATTTTTACAGCATAACAAAAATTTTGGTCTTCTATATAGAGGAGATCTCTTCACCCTCTCATTGAACCAAAAGATAGCACCACAATGTTCACATTCATTTTTCGGGTTCCCCATATCATCATAAGCTGCAATGTATAATGAGCGTCTCAAATGAACATAATTTGAACTAATATCTGAACTTATCAAACAATATTGAAAGTCATAGAATGAGACATTTTTAACATTTACTCAACATATATAATTATTTTGTAACAGATGGAGTACTTACAAACTTCAGCTTTCTTCAATTTTTTTTGTCTTCTATTAAATCGTGCTACCACAGATTTAGACGTCACGTTTATTTCAACACAACCTACAAACGAATCAAAATTAAGACGAATCTTAGCAAAGATTGATAAATTTCGACTTTTGTCTACTAAAAAAACATTAACAAACGTTGATAAAATTTAACTTGTGTAAAAAAGCAAATTAAACAGATCACGTACCTGAATTTGAGACTAATGGCTGCTTCTGTTGCTTCCGCTTATTAATTGCAGACTGACTATAATTTGTGTCGATTGCAGAATTTAAGAGTTCGACATCCAAATTGGTTTTAAGAGATTGTATTACAGAAGAATTTCTCCTACTCGGTCAAGACGATTTTCTTATATGACAATCTACGTTCTTAGAACCGAGAGGTCTACCAACTTTTCTTAATGACAAGCTCGTATTATCTTCATTTACCAAATTTTCATTTGTAACTGTTACATATAAACATTAAATTGTAAATTTAATATTTAAATTAAAAAAAAACACAAAGTAGTAAGATGCACAAATAGAATACCATTACTGGCGTTAGAGAGTAGTGGAACCGCTGTAATGGATTGACTTCCAAATATTCTTGATCCTGAAAAGACGTAATTTTTTCGTTAGTTTAAATTAAAAAAATGATATATTAATGTAAGTGAAATTAGGTAAACGTTTTCTTTACCAGGAGTAGTAATGTAACTTTTAGGAAGAAGCGGACGATTAAGGGGATCTCCAGATATAGTGCTAGCTGAAATATAATCAAACAAATATTACAATTTTAAAAAAAATGAATTGTATATACCATTGATCAGAATACAAACGAAACAATAACGATAAAAAAGCATACCATTGTTGCTGTTAGATAAAGGTGTAATCGGAGTGAATGAAGGAGTTGAAAATAATCTTGAACCTGTTATGCCATGTTTAGCTTTACAAAAAGGTGAATTTATAAATTTTAGATTAATGAAATGAAACTATAGAATATATTTATACCAGGAGTCGTAATGCAAGTCTTGGGAAGCAGTGTACGAATTTTAGGATTTCCTGATATATTTGTTACTGAAAAAAAATATATAAATAAAAATATTTTATAAAGTATTGAATATAATGAATAAGAACAATAAGTTGATATTAATCATCCATTGAAAGACTCTCATAAATGTAAATACGTTGTTCACAATAACAAAATGTTAAAAAAATTACCGTTTGAAATGTCACTGAGCGGGGATCTTTGAGTAGACGGTCTCGTCAACGTATCACGATTTGTGTTTTTTTCTATATCACGTTTTTATTTTTTTCCAACTTTCTCCATTTCTACTATAGCGAATAAAAAAAAGACAAACAAATATTTTATATACGATAAACTCAGGAATACAGAAAATTAGTAACTTATACCATCGATCAGAATACTAACAAAAAAATAACGATAACAAAATCATACCATTGCTGCTGTTAGATAAATAAATTATAATTTTCTTATTAACATATCTAACTGAAAATAGGCTTAGTTGGGTGAGCTACAATTTAAAGTTCAAAAATTAGCAATTAGGGTCTCATTGCCTATTTGGGTTTCCCTTGTGATTTGGGAGAAACTCAAGTAAAAAAAGTTGCATTTTATGAACATAGGCTTGACCCTTGGGAGGGTCTTAATTTAGTTTCTATATTCACAACATCTGATCCACTTTCAATATCATACTTCTAAATCAATTATGCTAATTAAAATCACAAATGACCTACTATAGCAACAACATATAAATAAATCAATAACCCTAAAGAGTGCCTTACAATTTAAATTCGGCTTTGGGGGTACAATTATCTGTAAAAAGTGAAAATATACTATTGTTATTCAACTTCCTCATCTCCACCAGATTAGTTTAAACTTTAGATACAGTTAATGTAGTGTCCAGCAAGAATTTCTCAACTACTCCTTTCAATCTAGGTTTATGAACAATGAGACTGATAAATTGCAGGGACCAAAAAACATACTTTACAAAAAAATACTCCCTCCGTCCCACCTCAATTGATCCACTTTCCTTTTTGGGACGTCCCACCTCAATTGATCCATTCCTTAAATGAAAAGTTTTCCATATATTTATACCCTTATCATCTCCATATATTTACAAAAAAACCATTCATTATACCCACTTTAACTTACTATTCCTCCCACTCATTCTCTCTCCTATTAAATATTTTTAACTTTTACATTCTCTCTCCTATTCCCCACCACACATTTAACTTTTACATTCTCTCTCCTCTAATTTCTACCCACTTTAATAATTTTTCTTAAAAATCGTGTCCCACCTCAATGGACCAATTGAGGTGGGACGGAGGGAGTATGTGAATTAATCGGAGAAACTCAAGTAAAAAATGTTGCATTTTATGAACATAGGCTTGACCCTTGGGAGGGTCTTAATTTAGTTTTTATATTCACAACATCTGATCCACTTTCAATATCATACTTCTAAATCAATTATGCTAATTAAAATCACAAATGACCCACTATAGCAACAACATATAAATAAATCAATAACCCTAAAGAGTGCCTTACAATTTAAATTCGGCTTTGGGGGTACAATTATCTGTAAAAAGTGAAAATATAATATTGTTATTCAACTTCCTCATCTCCACCAGATTAGTTTAAACTTTAGATACAGTTAATATAGTGTCCAGCAAGAATTTCTCAACTACTCCTTTCAATCTAGGTTTATGAACAATGAGACTGATAAATTGCAGAGACCAAAAAACATACTTTACAAAAAAATATGTGAATTAATCGGAAAAGTAGTTAAGGGGAGCGAGAAACAGTCTTGTAAAGCTTACTTTTTTTTTTTTTGAGTATGTGAATCTTAGATACAACAAAGGCCTTCATGCATAGGCAAACCCAAAGCTTATCTTGAATTTAGTATTCAAGTTTCACAATTACAATATAAGTCTCATTCTGCCAAAGAAAGGATCCAAAATTTCTCTTCTGAAGCTGTTTCAGTAAAGAATGGAATTGGCTTGAGATTTATATTTGAGCACGTAGAGAACATTAATGGATTAATGATCAAAGTTGTTTGGGAAGCAAAATTTGGGGGAAAAGATTTAAAGGATCTCTAAAAACTTCAATCCAAGATAGAGGCATAGAGCATACTCGGGGTATGCACCTCTAATATATTTGAAAAATTTGCTTCACAGGTTAAAGTTTTCTTGCCCCTTTCAGTTGTAAACACTTGATAATTCTAATATACAGAAGTACATAGTGAAGTGTTCCTCATTGCAGCCTAAGCAGTTGGACAAGTTCCCTTGATCTTTTTATTTAATAAATGATGTCAGTAACTCACAGTCTCACAAAGACTGTCATCTGTAATGTTATCTTAACTCTGATGTGGGCTAAGAGTATACTCCAAGGGTGAAAGGGACATTAACTCGTTTTGCATCACAAATCCATCATTAGAGCTGTTAACATGCTGGAGGTGTAATATTCCACAAGAATGAAACCTGACCATCAACACTGAGTGCTGGATCAATGCTCACATGATAGAAAAGTGTAAGTAAAGGGGTACCAGGTCAAATTGTTTGCAGTGTAATAAAACTTCTCAACTGTTTTGAGTAGATAAGAAAGAGAGGTGTGAACAACTAAATAAAACGGGTCCACTCGCAACGAAAAATAAGCGACAATTTCAAGAATAAATGGACCCTAATTGTTCAATTTAAGCGTAGAAAATGTGCCATCTTTGCCCTAAGCCACCACAAAGGTGTGCTTTGTGTGTGTTAGAGAGAGATTGTGTGACCACAAAGGATTGTGTTGTATCCGTGAAGATATGCCAAGAACACTGATTATTTACTAAAGAAATTCTACTGTCAAAACTGCTTATATTGGTAAAAAAGGATTAATCTACTACTACATCTTTCTCCCCTCAGTTATTTTTGCCAAAATTTTACATAAAAAAATTCATCCATTTTAAAGATTTATTTTGAAATAATCTAATCCAAAATTTAGTTTATTTCAGAACTTCTAATTTAACCTTGCTTATTCAAAACAATGGCAGAAACACCTCGATAGTTCTAGTCGGTCCTCACAAGGTAATAAAAATTCATGAAATAATCTAATCCAAAATTTAGTTTATTTCAGATTTAAAGCTTAAAATTTACAAAGCAAACCGCAAAAAAAAGGAAGGAACAATAACACAGAATCACATGTGTGACCTTCATCAACAAATATACCTCAATTTATACACATTACTACTAACATATATTTACACTTCAACAATTCTGTTTTGATCTTTACTATGATTAAAATCCTGTTATGCAATCCAAATTTTACTTCACTCAGATAGTCAGATTAATTAAGTCCAGACCTAAACAATTACAACGGAAACAGAGACCGCAATCAATAAATGAACAAACGCATTAGATATGCATCAATATAAACACAAACACGCACACAAAGTACAGGTGCAAACCTTGAACATCAAAGGACGGTAGCAATTCAATATATATCATCGATACGAGCCAGGCCATGATCGAAAGCTAATCGCTGTTCGGTAACGACGGACAAAAGCCATTGGAATTGGGCTATTTCTCCTTCGACTGAACTTGTCGGGGCTGAGATTCCAGAATCCAGAGTCCATATACGTTGCTCAATTTCCGTTTTCGAAGCTTTGAACGTCTCGATTGCATATTGAGTACTCAGGAAGCTTCGTCGGTTCCGTCTGACGCCAAATCCGGAAGATCGGCTAAGCAAATCAGTCGCCGGAGTTGCAATGTTCAACGACGGTGGACTGGGGATTAATGTGCAATATTAGGGTCGATTCCGTCTGACGCCAAATCCGGACGATCGGCTAAGCAAATCAGTCGCCGGAGTTGCAATGTTCAACGACGGTGGACTGGGGATTAATGTGCAATAGGGTTTCAATTTTTTTAATAAAATTTAAAAGTGATTAATTGAATTTCAAATGGTGGGATGATTGTGATTGGTGGAGGAGAAAAAGATTGGCCAATGTTGTTTTGACACTTGGAGTTTTCTATGAGCTCCAAAAAATTTTGCTATTATATATTATAGATAACATAAATGAAATATTGCAAATAAAATAACTCTACTATTCAATTTTTGTGTCTTTCATCATCAAACTATTTTTTTCTTCATATAGCACATTAAACTAGTTTATTTTTTCATACAACACATTAAACTAATTTCTTTTTTGCATCCATGTTCGCTTTTACTAACAGAGTTAGTTTTTTCCCATTAAAAACATGTGTAATTTTATGTGACATTTCAGGGGTATTTTCGATAAATTGGTCTAAAAAAAAAAAAAAAAAAAAAAGATGTACAGTATGGTTTAAATTTTATTTTTGTTCTCAATTATGCCATCTTTTCCCATTAAGTAACTATCACCATCACCATCACCATCACCATCACCATCAATATTTAACGAATGTAATAACTTTGTTAAGAAAACAAACTCCAATGAATATGTTTATCTTCTTCCAAAATCAATCCAGATTCACTCATTTTCACATCCCATACATGAACAATACTCTATCAATTTCATCATAATCAAATCCAAATTCAAACCCAAATCCATTTCAAATAAAAAACCCTAATATCTCCATTCTATTCCATGTTCGTCCATCTCCATTCTCTTGTTCTCGCCCCACTCAGCCCCCTTCGCCCCACTCCTCCCCTTCGTTTCCCTTCTCTCGAATCTTTATTTCTCCCATCTCCTTCAAACGATGCCCTCATTCTCTGCAATCGTTGAGCCTCATTCTCTTTCTCTCTTTTGTGTTCGTGTGTGTGCATTTGTATGTGTGTCTGTGTGTGCATCTGTGTATTTTAATTTTTTATTGTATGTGATTTTTGAATCTGATTTGAAGTCGGACCTAGGTTTTGAAAAGGTTTGATTGGGTTTTTTAAATTTTTGGTGCTTTTTTAAAGTGGGAATTTGAGATGATGGTTGGATGGCGATTGTTATGAATTGATAGTGAAAGTAATGATGGTTGAATGGATGCAAAATGAGTGAAAATCTGGATTGATTTGGAAGGAGACGAACATTGCCATTGAAATTTCGTTAAATAATGACGGTGCAATGGTGGTGTTTGACTTGACCCTCCTAGTTGAAGTTGAAGTTTAGTGACTAAATTGTAAAAAGATCGATAGGTCAGTGAAATATCAATTTAGAACAAGTTATATCTTTAATGTGTAAACTATCTAAAATCTATACTATAATAAAAATACATGACATCCCAAATAAGGCAAAATCCCGCCCAAAACTGTCGCTTTCATATCTTATATTTTTGGAAACCTTAGACGACACCGTATTGCCTTAAACAATTAAAAAAAATAAAAAATTACCTTGCGTCAATATCTTACTAGGCTTCTGCAAAAAGGAGTTCCTACAACACGGTTGATAAATTGGTCAAAGATGCATGGAATTCTATTGGATGTGATATAGGTTCACGGATTAAGAAAAAAAATTCAAATTCAAATTCAAATTTCTCTCTCTATCCTTTTTACTGTCTTCAACCCTCTTCTTCAACACACATTCACCCACAGACACACACACAATCACATATGAACATGCACTTTAACACACACAAACTAAAGAAAACGCTATTTCTATTTTTTCTATTTTGCAAAATAGGTTGATAGAGAATCTGATAATGGTGGAAGCGTTGAATTAATGGGAGCATGAAATGAGTATTGAAGAGCAATGAGAATTGAAGGTAAACTCTCTCACACCAAAACACACACTAAACACACACATACACTCGCAGTCACAAAACAACCAAACAGAAACTCATAAAACGCAGGCAAACTGTAGTGGCGCGATGACGGGGGTGGAGGTGTCGGCGAAATGGGTGAGGTCAGTGTTAATCAATGTTTTATTTTCCTTTCCTTTTTGCTTCTTCGTATTATTTGTTTATACTCATTTTATGTGATCTTTTATTGTTTGACTAATCCCATGAAGTACGGAGGAGGAGAAACCCGATTAACAACCACCGGCTGATAAGCCGAGTGATTACAGTGACGATGGGAGAGCAAAAAACGGACGATGAATAATCGAAAGACCCGCATTCAACCAAGCCACCATAGAATTTCAAAAAAATCCACTCATTTAGGCCTAGATTGTGGACGACGACTTCGGTATTGACTCAAACTCAAGTCGAGATCTACCAAAATGGGCGTGGGTACATACTTGATTTTCAAATGAGATTTGGGTTATTGATTTTTGGGACAAAATATTTCATATTATTGAAATGGGTTCTTGAATTTGGATGTGGGTTTGTTTGTAGATGGGCTCTTAATTGTGATTTTTTGTCTAATATTCTAATATCAACATTTCAATGGCTTTGGGTTTATTTTTGAAATATTCATCTTGACCATGGATTTTTTTTTTTTAAATATTCATCTTGACTATGGATTTATTTAAAATCTTTGCAGGTCCGTCATATACCGGCTGTGGGTCATTGGAAAACATGTAGAAGAAGAAGAAAGTGTAAAGCTTGGCTCTTGATTGGATCATGTATTTTGGGTTTAATTTGGGTTTGCTTTGGGTTTATTTTGTGTATTTGTGTGTGATATGCACCGGAGTATAATGTGTATATTACTGTATGATACCATGTTGTGCGCTTAAATTTCAGTATCGTTTTTTTTAATACTTATTTTCGGAATAATTGTGTTATTTTATATTTTTTGTTTTCATATTTTTTTAATATCAATTACTTACATTCATTTAAATAATAAAAAATGTAAGATTTTTATATGTTTTTTACGGATAGCAAAAATTGGATGGTTTTTATTTTTAAAATTTGGAAAGTGAATGTGTAAATTTGAAGATTGAAAAAGTAAAACACGTACTATAAATGATTTTGTTTCTCAAAATATTTCATTTAGAAAAATATATCCCAAAATAACAACTCTTTCAAATTATTGAACAACACAACCCATTCTTTGAAATAGTTGTGAGCAGTCATTTAGAGACGGAGGAAGTAATTTTTTTGTATTTCCAAAAACAATAGTTTAATTTGAAAGAAAAAATAATTCTAGCATAAAAACGGAATTGAGAGAAATAACGGATTTCAAATTTCAAGATATTGTATTTCAGAAGTAGAAAAAATTTAAAAAATCAATGTTTGTAATTCATGTTGTTCCATAAAAACGATGTATTCTGTAATTTTAGCATTCTTTAACATGAAATCTTTTTTTTTAATGAAAATTTTTTGGCATGTTATTCTGGAGGTGGAGATGGATGAGAAATACTTATATCCCAAAATAACAACTCTTTCAAATTATTGAACACAATAACCCATTCTTTGAAATAGTTGTGAGCAGTCATTTCGAGATGGAGGAAGTAATTTTTTTTCCAAAAGCAATAGTTTAATTTGAAAGAGAAAAATAATTTTAGCATAAAAACGGACTTGAGAGAAGTAACTGATTTCTAATTTCAAGATATTGTATTTCATAAGTAGAAAAAATTAAAAAATCTATGTTTGTAATTCATATTGTTTCATAAAAACGATGTACTCTGTAATTTTAGCATTCTTTTACATGAACTCTTTTTTTTAATGGACTTTTTTTTGCCATGTTATTCTGGAGGTGGAGATAGTTGTGAGCAGTCATTTCGAGATAGAGGAAGTAATTTTTTTTTTCAAAAGCAATAGTTTAATTTGAAAGAGAAAAATAATTTTAGCATAAAAACGGACTTGAGAGAAATAACTGATTTCTAATTTCAAGATATTGTATTTCAGAAGTAGAAAAAATTAAAAAATCTATGTTTGTAATTCATGTTGTTCCATAAAAACGATGTACTCTGTAATTTTAGCATTCTTTTACATGAACTCTTTTTTTTAATGGACTTTTTTTTTGCCATGTTATTCTGGAGGTGGGGATGGATGAGAAATACTTTGACGGATGGAGATTACTTTTTTGTGTTTTACTCCTTTCTTTATCTTTTATATTTCTGTAATGTAAATTACGTTAATTTTTTCCTATATTTAGTTCATTTTGTTCAACGAAAAATGAAATGAAGAAATCGAGGGCATGAGAAAGGTTTTAGTAATATTTTAATTTTTACAATGTTTTTTAATTATGACCAGAAATATTATGGTAAACTGAATGGGTGTGAAGCATGTTTGCTGCATATTTATAGGAAATTTCAACGTTTTTGTAAATTGTTTTATTATCATATTTAGGGGGAGATTTTGGCTTCACCAATAAGCAACTGAAAATACATTATAGGGTTAGCTTAATTTGAAAGAAAAAATAATTTTAGCATAAAAAGGGACTTGAGAGAAATAACTGATATCAAATTTCAAGATGTTGTATTTCAGAAGTAGAAAAAAATTAAAAAATCAATGTTTGTAATTCATGTTCCATAAAAACGATGTACTCTGTAATTTTAGCATTCTTTTACATGAACTCTTTTTTTTAATGGATTTTTTTTTTGCCATGTTATTCTGGAGGTGAAGTTAGATGAGAAATACTTTGACGGATGGAGAGTATTTTTTGTGTTTTCCTAAACCTCGGATCAAAACTGCCTGAGCCAAACCTCACCCCAAATCGCATCCGTGCCAAATCGCCAGATCCAAAACACCCAAGCCAAAATCGCACCAAAGAGACCTCACTTTATAAATCGCCTGAGCCAAACCTCTTGAGACAACCCGCACCAAAAATCGCATCCGTTTCAAACCTCTTGATCCAAACCGATTGAGCTCAAACCGCACATGAAGCAAATTCGCACATCCCAAATCGCCTCGAGTCAATCCAATCCGTCTGTCCAAACCGCTATGGGAGCGGACGATCCAAAACCAAGGGAGCGGACGCTCCTTAAAATTCCAGTAACACCAGTCGAATTCCATAAAATGGGAGCGATCGCTCCTCCTAATTGGAGTGGACGCTCCCCTATGATCAGAAACTTCAAGCTGAAAAATACCCCTTTGCACGGCCATGTCCCAATGTCATCATGGCCATGCCTGACCTTGCATTGGCGTGCTAGACACGCAGTATGGCCATGCACTGAAGCCATAAAAACCATCAAAACCCAAGAAATCCATCCCGTATCACAATCGAACCACATAATAATCAGAATCATCAAATCTCCAGGCTTGAATGACATCCCTCGGAAGATCACGAGAGTTCAAATACCCCATATGAAACTAACATATATTACTTGATACAACAACACATTTCGTAGAACATGGCATGTGTCAGTAATCTAATACTAATGGTAGCAATTAATGGTTACATATTATATAGGAAGGATTTAGGCACAAATTAATAACCACAAATGATATCTTTTTACGCGAAGGAAAATTTACTATCTTCACGCTAAGTGAATAATACATAACTAAAAATATTGCCAACTGTATGTAATAAATATCGAGAACGAAATGTTGACAAAGTTTAACATAGATGAGTATGAAATCTTTTCTTAATTTCTTTGATTTTGATATCACTATTCAAAACAAGCTTGAAATGGAGAATTTAATAAAGATTTTATTTTAAGTGTACTTTATGAAGAACAAATAAATAATAATGTATGAGTAAAAAAATATATATAGGTATTTTTATTTTATTTTTTGAAAGTACAAAAAAGGAGTATACAATTTCCATGATATGAAAAGTTGACAACTATTAAATGTCAAAAACAAAATCTTCTGTTTTGCTAAATAAAAAAAAACAAACAAGTTTTATCTCCAAAAAAATAAAATAAAATTTTGACATGTTTCTCAAATAAATAATTCAATAAAATTTGACAATATTTTTTTGAAATTATATTATTGACAACTAGAAAATGGTCATTAATACAACTAAAAAAATTTACTTTTCTCTTCTATAATGAACTTAATTTACAGGTTACTTAGTGGTATTCTTCTCCTTTTTGACAATTGCTTCATTGTTTCAAGAATCTATAGTGCAATAAACGATTTTGGCTCCCAACTGATAAATTTACATGTCGCTTCTTCTGGATGAATTGTCTACAAGTGGAGGCTAACCTTCAATGATAATGATTGTTCAGAAAGTCATTCTAATAGTAGTGTGTAGTTTTAAATGAGACGATTTTTTAATAATAATATACTTTTAAATGGGACATACAAATAATTTATTCAACATAAAGCAAGAAAATTTAATATAACAATCTAATATTAATAGTGGATTATGTAGAATAGTGAACATAGTAATAAGGGAAGAAAAAAATTGGGATGGTGTAGTATGTCCCAATAATTAATATGACTTAACAAGAGTCAATGACAATCTTTATCAAGCTTATTTATTGGAGTTCCTTTATTGGTGAGAATAACTTCATCCTCGAATAAGTTTGAACGTCGTCAATTTTCTTTGGTTGATTCTTATGTCATGTCTTAAACAAAACTCATTGGCAATCTCTATGTACAATTGAAATTCTTTTAAGAAAACATGTTTTCGATCGTGGTCAACTTTATGTTGCTTTCTCTAGATGCACCCATCATGTTGATCTTCATATTTGGAACTCCAATTCTGCATAAGATAGTTTGTTAAAATGTGGAGAGGAGTAGGATTATAATTTCTATATTATTTCACTCTCATCTTTTACAATTGTCCTAAACACCTATTTATACTACTTTTAGAGTCCTAATTCTAATAGGAGATACAATCTTATATATACATAATAATCCTTCTTTGACTAGGATTTTATTTTAGCTATGTATTCTACTTTCCTACTTAATTAAGGAGTCTTCCTAAAATACGAAGCTAACATTAGGAAACAAGTATTTTCTTGCAAACTCGGTCCGCTCCATCGGTCTAGATCCGTTTCACTCGGTCCGATCCATGTCGCTCCACCATATTCTCCAACTCCCCCCCCTCAAGTTGGAGGATCTACAACGTAGATACCCAACTTGCCAAATAAAAATTAAAACGTTTTAAAAAAAAATTCTTTCACTTCGACATGCGACATCTGCGTCAAGTTCTTCCTTTTTCGTGTTGCGCTCAAGCAACCTCGGTTCGTCCTTCTTTTTTTTTTTTTTTTTTTTTTCAACAATAACAAAAATTTGTTCCAATATCTGAAGAGCCTTCCACCACCAATATGAGTGCCTTTGCCGTGAACCATGACCAGAATGGTAAAACAGAAGCAATCTCCCGGTTGACAGCCATCCACCAATAAACCTTACGACCCAATTTTTTTTTCTTTAGTAATTAAACCCCCCTCGGCTCAAATTTTTCCCCTTCGAAATTTCTTTTCTTTCTTAAAATTTTTCATCTTTAATGTCTCCTCCATGATTATACCAACTTCACTATCCCTTGAAAAAAAAAATATATTGAGTGTTAGCTATGTATTCTACTTTCCTACTTAATTAAGGAGTCTTCCTAAAATACGAAGCTAACATTAGGAAACAAGTATTTTCTTGCAAACTCGGTCCGCTCCATCGGTCTAGATCCGTTTCACTCGGTCCGATCCATGTCGCTCCACCATATTCTCCAACTTAGTTCATCCGACAGATATACTATGACTGTTGTGTTTATGTAGGTTTTCCAAAATGTGTAATACATATCTCCTATCCCTATTATTAATAATTGTTTTCTTAATATATATATGAATGTGTAGTTGTGTGTGTTGTCTTCATGAAGATCAATATTACTTAATTTTGTATGTTTTGTTTACGAATGTATATGACGGATATTAATTTGTCATGTTCTTTTTTTTATGTAATTATCATTTTTTACTTTTTGTAAATAAAAAATTTTATATCTTACCGTGCATCGCACGGAAAATGCACTAGTATCCTTAAAAATTTAATCGCGTGCACTGCACGTGACTGTTTAACGAGGAAAATCCCGTTAGTGAAAGTTATCGTGGATTCAAAAATAAATCAACCCGGGCGGGCAAATTAGTACCAGGGGTTGGTTGGGTCAAAATTTGTTCCAATGACTATGCAGCTGGTTGACCAACTCCAAGTCCACATTTTGAACGTTATCCAATGATCATCAATGATAAATTTGACATTACATCAAACCCATTTATTGTTTCCCGCCATTTCTCTAACGGCGTCAACGTCTTCAAACTTAGCATCATTAATTCATGGCAACCAACTGCTTTATCAAGTTGCTGGATCAACACATGCACACCATATCAACCATATACATATAATAATGTTGCACAATTACTCCCTCCGTCCCGCTAATATTAGCACACTTTCCTTTTTGGGCGTCCCGCTAATATCCGCACACTCCCAAAAAGGAAACTTTATATTAATAAAATATTCACCCAACCCCACTCATTCTCTCTCCTACATTATTTTAATACTCATAACATCATTATAATTTATTACACCCTCCACTCATTCTCTCTCCACTCATTCTTTTACACTCACAACATTTTATTAAAATATCATATTCCTTAATTCCCGCGCAAACAGTGTTTGTGCTAATACTAATGGGACGGAGGGAGTATATATTATGTTTTTTTATTATAATAATTTTCTTATTATTATAATTTTTTTTTGTGATAGTATTAATTCTCATTTTTTAATTATATATTTCATTAATTAGTGGTGATGCGCCATAACAAAATATTTTGCCCAATAAGTGTTTACCCTAGGGATGACCAAATCCAGTCCGGTTCCGGTTCCGGTTTCGGGCCTTGAACCACCGGTTCCGGTTCGGCCAAATGGTAACCCTTAACCGGCCCGCACTAACCCCGGTTCCGGTCCGTCCGATTCCGGTTTTCTCCCCGGTTCGCTCCGGTTCCGGGCTTTTCCGGTCCGGTTCCAGTCTGGTTCTTTGGAAAACGTGGAAATTTCGTCCGGTTCACGGTTCCGGTTTCGGTCCGGTTTGGCATTTTTGTAACCCTTAACCGGCCCGCACTAACCCCGGTTTCGGTTCCGGTTTTCTCCCCGGTTCGCTCCGGTTCCGGGCTTTTCCGGTCCGGTTCCGATCCGATTTGGCCATCCCTAGTTTACCCGGCCCAAAACCAAGTACGGTCTATGTGGGCCCCTATTTTATGAGGATGTCGCATGATGGTTCTAGTACCCCGACAAAGGTTGGGTTCTGGGTTGTAGCCAATGGTTTGGTTTCCCCATATTATATGTGTTATGTGATATATGTCGCATATTATATGTGTTATGTGATATATGTCGCATATTATATGTGTGTTATGTGATATATGCCGCATATTATATGCTATATGCAGCACGTTGTATGTTTATGACTATGATTCTAGCCAAAGTTATGTTTATGGTTATGGCTCTGGTCCCGATTGTCGCCAGTGGCTTGGTTCCCGCATGTAGGATGTTGGTTCCCGCATGTAGGTTGTTGGTTCCCGCATATCGGATGTTGCATGTCGCATGTTGTATGCTGCTAATGTTATGATTGTCGCATGTCGCATGTCGCATGTCGAAGGTCGCATGTTGCATGTCTCATGTTGTATGCTGCTAATGTTATGATTGTCGCATGTCGAAGGTCGCATGTTGCATGTCTCATGATGGTTGTCGCATGTCGCATGTCAGATGTTAGTTCCTGCATGTGGGATGTCGGTTCCCGCATGTCGGATGTCGGTTCCCGCATGTCGAATGTCGCATGTCGCATCTTGGTTCTCTCAGCATGCTGAAGACAATGTCTCCAGGAGAGATCCATGCCTTGACAAGTTTAAGGGCCTTGGCCTTATCCAAATGTAATCTCATGAGATATTTCCCTCCAATGACGGCGTGACACGTGGCAAGTGAAATTGATAAGGATAATGATGATGTCACCTTTGACATGAAATTTATATAAATACTCCCTCCATCCATTTTAAAAGGGGTATGTTTTTTAGGAGCTTTCTCTATCCTTTCTCTCTCTCTCTCTCTAGAAAGTGATATGTTATGTCAATATATATGTTATGTACCGGATTGTTGATTCTCACGCCAGAGGGTTTTTGGTGGGAAAAGCCCCCCACCCTAACGGTGTTTTATCTTGTAGGTCCCACATTAAATCGGACCTCGAGGAGCGTGCTCAACCAGATCGGCCACCGTTGCTACCCCCGGTCAGTTCCTGTGCAACCATTTTGGATGGCAGCATCAGTTGGTTTCGTTGCCGGGACCTGACATTTTTCGGTGAAGTGCACCGAATTAGAGGAGCCAAGTATATGAAGTTAGACTACAACGGTTGGGGGGTGTCAACGGAGGGGCCGGAGCAGCCGGAGTTCGCCGGAATTGGGAGCCAACATTTTCGTTTTTCTTTAGCAGTGAACCGAGAGTCAATAATTTCCATATTTTCGTCGTTATTAGGGGTAACGATAGATTTATCGAGTAAGAGCCATAGCAAACATTTTAGAAGGGAGGAGGAAGAGCAAATCTGGGGAAGTGTCCTTCGCCGGAAATGAGAGAGCAGTTGGCCGAAAAATTAAAAGAGAAGGTTAGAGAGAGAAAGGGAACAGTGATGAGCAGTGAGACGGAGAGACGTGTCAACGGGAGAGCAGCCTCGTCCAACACCTGTCAATCGGCCAGCAACGATGTTTCAGTACGTGTCAACTAGAAGGGAAGCCGTGGTTTTGAATGTCGCCGGATTTGTGAAGTCGAAATGAAATCGCAAGGGAGAAAAACCGCAAACAAAATCAGAAATCATTAAGTCCAAGTCGCAATTCATCTCGCCAAATCAGTCCGCAGAAATAGACGTGGCGGATATTGAAATCAAAAGGATTGGAAAAGAAAGGGGATTATGTGCGTACCTCGACGGGAAAAGTGAAAGGGTAACATTGATGTCGCCGTTTGGGAAGAAATCGCCGTCGAGGTTGATGTCACAGATGGGGGAGGAAGTCGCCTGGGGAGTGTAGCCAAGGGTTGGAGTCGCCTGTAGAAGAAATCAAAGGAGGAAATCGCCCCAAATGATTGATGTCGCCATGAGTTTATCGCGACCTAGGTTGTCGCCGTTTCTGTTCTAAGTTTAGGGAGGTCGCTTGACGGAAATGGAGTTCGTACCTTGAAGTCGCCGGTGGAGAATCGCCGATGGGGAGGTCGCCGTCGTAGAGGCCGATGGTGGACTGTTGAAAAGAAAAAGAAAGTGAAATAAATATTGTTAAATTGGTATTCTTTCCTTGGCTGAGAGTTTGGTTTGAGGAAAGGTGAGGTGATCAAAAGTCAAAGGGTGGTTGATTTAAAGCCACAAGAATTTTTAGGATTAGCAGGCGTGGGTTTTCTTGGTGCGTTATCTTTGTTAACTTGGAAGTTATATCAAGGGTCGACCGTTAAGAATTCCGTTAAATTTTTGACGGGGTTCGTCAGAATCACAGCAAAGCCCTATCAGGTCACTTCTTTCCATCTTTGCCATATATATAGTGAATAAATGTTTGACAATACATGCTTTAGTAAAGTAATGACTGGTATATGCAAATGCGCTTTTAATAAAGATATGAATATGTTTTGAAGTACGTTTATCATGTTAAATGGGGGGCTTTAACTTGATATTATTTTAAGCGATATTAAATCTTGTCGTGCGATTTGTTCTAGTTATTAGATGGAAAGGAAAGTGAAACACGAGGAAAATAGTGTGCAAATGAATGTATGATTAGAAATTATGTTGCATGGCAAAGTTAAAAGTGTTCTCTGTTTACTATGCTTACGTGATAAAATGGGTTGGCTTTAAAATAATTCCCTTAGACAAAATCTGAAAGTATGTTAACGATGACTAGAATATGAAATTCTAATAAGATTGTCTTGGACTTTATTTAATTTTGGGATATGAATTATTAATTTTTGAATAGTTAGATGAACTAGCAATCATCGTTTAGAATGGGGTTGCGAAAATAAATTCTCGTAGTAAGATATTGGTTAATTGGACCTATAAGTCAAAATGAGGATATGAGAAATATTTAAATGTGGCGACTTTTTAGAAATGAATGAAACGTAGGTAATGGTGTATTCATGAAAATGCTAGTGTCGACGTTTATTAAGAAAGAGAGTAATTGTGATTTTAGTATAAGTGAGACAAATATAATATAACTGAAATATATGGAGTCTATGCCTTACGAAATTGATTATGGGATATTATGCTACCATATGTTGTTGTTATGATAAGAGGTATGTTTGACCGCTAATGTGGAGCGTGCTTTATAAATATGAAGATATAAGATCAATAACGTAGTGCTCAGGTGCATGATTCATGCCAATTTTAATATGATATGAAAACACTTGTTGCTGTTTGCTAAAGATGAATGAACGTGTATTAGTATCATCTTGTTGTAGCATGTTTCATGCCAATTTTTAGACGGTAACCTGACTTAGATGTTTAATTGTGAAAGTCATCAAGTTAGCAAAATATGGATCTTGATCGAATTAAATGTAAAAGAAGTATGACGCAAGAAAAATGATATTTCATAAAGTAAAATATGTGAGTTTTATGCTATGTGTTTATGTGAAAAATTATGTCAGAATTGTGAAAAGATATGATATATCGAATGAAAATGAAAGTATCGTGGTATAGGGGTAAGTTGACCCGCTACATGTTTGAGATCTTGAAATGATGAATAGTGAAAAGTGACAGTCCTGATAGTATGCTTGAAATGAATAAGCTCAGTAAAATGTGAAAGAGATTTGTGGTTAATTATTTCTCTCATTTATATAATAGTTGCGTAATATTTGCTCGTTGTGTCAAATATAGAGAAAGTGTTTACTTGATTTGCAAATGACTACCTCGTGTCTTTTGTAGGGACTCTGTCAAGTGTGACAAAGTCGGCTAAGTTACTTTGCCGGATGGTAAAGCTCGAGTTGCTGACAGAAGGGCTCGCATCCCGAACAGCCTATGTGCTGATAAAGTTGATAAAGTGGCCCCAAAGTTGCTAAAGCTGCGACAAAGTTGATAAAGATTGTTGTCGCTAAAGCTGCGACAAAGTTGATAAAGATTGTTGCCGCTAAAGCTTGAAGATGGATTGCGAAAGCTTGAAGATGGAGTGCGACCTGGGGACATTGAGGCCCAGGCGCGGTGACCTGGGGAGGTACCCAGGCACCTAGTGCGACCTGGGGACACTGAGGCCCAGGCACGGCGCCCTGGGGACATTGAGGCCCAGGCGTCTAGAAAGTCTCGGTTTTTTTACGGGCGAGATCAGGGGCGGCGACCTGGGGACATTGAGGCCCAGGAGCCAAACCTTGCGATCTGGGGACATTGAGGCCCAGGCGTCTAGAAAGTCCCGGCTTTTTTACGGGCGAGATCAGGGGCGGCGACCTGGGGACATTGAGGCCCAGGCGGCAAACCTTGCGACCTGGGGATATTGAGGCCCAGGTGCGGCGACCTGGGGACATTGAGGCCCAGGCGTCTAGAAAGTCCCGGCTTTTTTACGGGTGAGATCAGGGGCGGCGACCTGGGGACATTGAGGCCTAGGCGCCAAACCTTGCGACCTGGGGACATTGAGGCCTTGGCGCGGCGACTTGGGGACATTGAGGCCCAGGCATCTAGAAAGTCCCGGCATTTTTACGGGCGAGATCAGGGGCGGCGACCTGGGGACATCGAGGCCCAGGCGCCAAACCTTGCAACCTAGGGACATTGAGGCCCAGGCGCGGCGACCTGGGGACATTGAGGCCCAGGCGTCTAGAAAGTCCCGGCTTTTTTACGGGCGAGATCAGGGGAGGCGACCTGGGGATATTGAGGCCCAGGCGCCAAACCTTGCGACCTAGGGATATTGAGGCCCAGGCGCGGCGACCTGGAGAAATTGAGGCGAGACGCATTAGTTTGAAAAGTTTTGAAAAGTTAAAGTTTGGCGAGATGCCACCGTTTGAAAAGTTTTTGAAAAGTCAAAGTTTGGCGAAATCCCACAGTTTGAAAAGTTTTTGAAAAGTTAAAGTTTGGCGAGATGCCACAGTTTGAAAAGTTTTTGAAAAATGAAAGTTTGGCAAGATGTCACTATTTGAAAAGTTTTTGAAAAGTTAAAGTTTGGCGAAATGCCACCGTTTGAAAAGTTTTGAAAAATGAAAGTTTGGCGAGATGCCACTGTTTGAAAAGTTTTGAAAAGTTAAAGTTTGGCGAGATGCCACCGTTTGAAAAGTTTTTGAAAAGTTAAAGTTTGGCGAAATGCCACCGTTTGAAAAGTTTTGAAAAATGAAAGTTTGGCGAGACGCCACAGTTTGAAATTTTTTTGAAAAATGAATGTTTGGCGAGATGCCACAGTTTGAAAAAGTTTTGTGATAAAATAAAGGTTGCCGCCAAGAAAGTTATCAGAAAAGTCCTGGCAAAAGGTCAGGCACAACGGGATCTGCGCTGGCAGACTCGGGAGTCTTGGCAAAAGGCCAAGGCTCAGAAAAGTCCTGGCAAAAGGTCAGGCACAACGGGATCTGCGCTGGCAGACACGGGAGTCTTGGCAAAAGTCCAAGGCTCATAAAAGTCCTGGCAAAAGGTCAAGCACAACGGGATCTGCGCTGGCAGACTCGGGAGTCTTGGCAAAAGGCCATGACTCAAAAAAGTCCTGGCAAAAGGTCAGGCATAACGAGATCTGCGCTTGTAGGGCCAGACTCGGGATTCTTGGCAAAAGGCCAAGCTCAGAAAGTCCTGGCAACAGGCCAGGCACAGAAAGTCCTGGTTTTTAACAGGCATAGAAAAGACATGGCTTAAAGGTGCTAGGCAAAAGTTGAGCAACATTGGAACTAAATAGTTTGGCCAAGTGGTCTAAGGCACAAGATTTGATTTAAGGCGGTTTGAGTTTTATTCGGCATGATTGAATGCGGTTTGTTAGTGATGCGGTTTAGCATCAAGCAAGGTTTGTATCTGAGGCGGTTTTCGAGTGCGCGGTTTTGATTATCGCATTTTTTGATCAGCGCGGTTTTGATCAACGCCGTTTTGCGATAAGTGCGGTTTTGGCCAAGTATGGCCTCAGTAAGGTTTTGATCAGTGCGGTTTTGAGCCAAAAAGTGAGGTTTGGCCGCGAGTTTTGTTCTAGGCCAAGTGAGGTTTGGCCGCGAGTTTTGTTTTGGGCCAAGTGAGGTTTAGCCGCGAGTTTTGTTTTAGGCCAAGTGAGGTTTGGCGCGAGTTTTGTTCTAGGCCAAGTGAGGTTTGGCCGCGAGTTTTGTTCTAGGCCAAGTGAGGTTTGGCCGCAGGTTTTGTTCTAGGCCAAGTGAGGTTTGGCCGCGAGTTTTGTTCTAGGCCAAGTGAGGTTGGCCGCGAGTTTTGGTTTGGGTCAAGTGAGGTTTGGCCGCGAGTTTCGATTTGGGCTAAGTGAGGTTTGGCCGCGAGTTTTGTTTTAAGCCAAGTGAGGTTTGGCCGCGAGTTTCGGTTTGGGCCAAGTGAGGTTTGGCCGCGAGTTTTGTTTTAGGCCAAGTGAGGTTTAGCAGCGAGTTATGGTTTGGGCCAAGTGAGTTTGGCCGCGAGTTTTGGGCCAAATGGTTTGGGCGCAGAAGGACCTGGCTTAAAGGTGCCAGGCACAGATGGACAAGGAATAGTAAGTCGCCCTGAAGCTAAGTAAAGCTGAAGGCCGAGAAGCATAGCTAGGAAGTGAGGCTGCCTAAAGACAAGCCTCACTCTTTTGAAGGGAGTAGTATGTATGTAGATAAATTATGTAAAAGGAGTCTTCAATAAACTATTGAAGCAAAAGTGGCGACATATTAAAGGTATAATTCAAAGAAAATTACAGTAAGCAGATTAATGACATCCGAAGGAAGATAAAGCATAGAGATGAAGTCGCACCGCGACATTCAAATAACCAAGACAGGCATCAGAGGAGCATTTATGAAAGAAAGTTAAAGTCAAAGCAAAGTCGCTATCGCGACATCTAAATTATAGTATAGCAAATGTTAAAAGAACCATGCATAGAGGCGGAAAATAAAGCTAAAAGTAAGGTCGCAAACCGCGACAACCAAAGTACGAAAAGCGAAGTTAAAAGACAGAAAAGTAAATTGTTTTAGTATGGACCCAGATCAGATTGAATTGTTGAAAAGACGTCAAAAGTCAGAGGGATCGAAGGGTTTTTGGCAGAATTGTCAAAACAAATTGTAGGGAAGGAAAGTTATCCGAAAGTCCAGCGACCAGGTTTCATGTCGCTGGCATTTATGGATCTGAGGCGTATAATTTTGGCTCTCGTATGATTGGTGTCCGCATATTTTACCAGCCAAAAATTTACAAAAATGATTGAAATGGGAAAGAGAAAATGCAAAAAGTTGAAGTAAAATGTGAAGTTAGTAATGAAAGTGTTGGAAAGATCAAGGGAATGGACCTGTGTTATGTACCATGAAAATTGACTCGGTAGGATAATCTATATTTTGCTATGTGAATTATTTTACTCCTCAGCTCGATCATGAATAATAGAGCTAAGGATTCAGGGGCTTCTGATGCGCCAGAACAAAATATTTTGCCCAATAAGTGTTTACCCGGCCCAAAACCAAGTACGGTCTATGTGGGCCCCTATTTTATGAGGATGTCGCATGATGGTTCTAGTACCCCGGCAAAGGTTGGCTTCTGGGTTGTATCCAATGGCTTGATTTCCCCATATTATACTCCCTCCGTCCCGCTAGTAACCGCACTGTTACTGTTTACGCGGGAATTAAGGAAAAAAATAATGATATAAATGTTGTGAGTGTAAAAATAAAATAGGAGAGAGAATGAGTGGAGGGAATAGTAAATTATAATGGTGTTGTGAGTATTAAAATAACGTAGGAGAGAGAATGAGTGGAGGGAATAGTAAAGATTCTTTGCCATTTTAGGAAGTGTGCGGTTTGTAATGGGACGCCCAAAATAGAAAGTGTACGGTTTGTAGCGGGACAGAGGGAGTATGTGTTATGTGATATATGCCGCATATTATATGTGTGTTATGTGATATATGCCGCATATTATATGTTATATGCTATATGCTGCACGTTGTATGTTTATGACTATGATTCTAGCCAAAGTTATGTTTATGGTTATGGCTTTGGTCCCGATTGTCGCCAGTGGCTTGGTTCCCGCATGTAGGATGTTGGTTCCCGCATGTCGGATGTTGCATGTCGCATGTCTCATGTTGTATGTTGCTAATGTTATGATTGTCGCATGTCGCATGTTGAAGGTCGAATGTCGCATGTCTCATGTTGTATGCTGCTAATGTTATGATTGTCGCATGTCGCATGTCGAAGGTCACATGTCGCATGTCTCATGTTGGTTGTCGCATGTCGCATGTCAAATGTTGGTTCCCGCATGTGGGATGTCGGTTCCCGCATGTCGGATGTCGGTTCCCACATGTCGAATGTCGCATGTCGCATCTTGGTTCTCTCAGCATGCTGATGACAATGTCTCCAAGAGAGATCCATGCCTTGACAAGTTTAAGGGCCTTGGCCTTATCCAAATGTAATCTCATGAGATATTTCCCTCCAATGACGGCTTGACACGTGACAAGTGAAATTGATAAGGATAATGATGATGTCACCTTTGGCATGAAATTTATATAAATACTCCCTCCATCCATTTTAAAAGGGGTATGTTTTTAGGATCTTTCTCTCTCCTCTCTCTCTCTCTCTCTCTCTAGAAAGTGATATATTATGTCAATATATATGATATGTACCGGATTGATGATTCTCACGCCGGAAGATTTTTTTGGGGAAAAGCCCTCCACCCTAACGGTGTTTTATCTTGTAGGTCCCACATTAAATCGGACCTCGAGGAGCGTGCTCAACCGGATCGGCCACCGTTGCTACCCCGGTCAGTTCCTGTGCAACCTTTTTGGATGGCAGCATCAAGTGGTTTCTAGGTTTTATATATACTAGCAGTATACCCGTGTGATGCACGAAAATAGCATAATTTACCTTAAATTAAAATTAGTACAACAATATATATAATCAAATACCAATTAAAATTAAAAAATATAATATGAAATAGTGATATTTAACGTAAATGTAGGAAAGTAAATAACAAAGAAAACAACAGCAAATACGAATATGCAAACAATTTCCCTAACCATAATTAATACAACAATATATCTAATTAAATATCGATTAAAGTTAAATAATGTAATATGAGATAGTGATATTTAACGTAAATAGAGGACAAATAACACGGAGAACAACAAAGAATACGATTATGCAAACAATTTCCCTTAACCAAATAACATCTTGAATCAAAAATACTTAAAGTTATTAAATACATGGAGTATGAACGGAATAAAAGTGACGGGCGAGGCCCATCGAGCAAGCCTAGTTGTTTATATATTATTGACACCACATTCTCAGTGGGCTAGGCCCAATCATTACAAGGACCAAGGCCCATCGTCACAGATCAATCGACCTAGCTCATTGTCCGACCTATATGGTCCCGACTTAGCTATCATCCAACATATGATCCAGATTCTATTCGGGTATCATCCGACCCTATTATTCAGTCAGGTCGACCTAGATCCAATAGGCGACCTCAACCTATCAAAGAATACGTTGACCTACAGAGTCTTAATACGTACACAATTCTTTCCATATCAGGAGTCCTACAAATCAGGAGTTATATATGGACACGATCTCTTATGCTAATCTGATCCATGATTCTAGGGATCTGATGCAATCCCAATACAATTACAACTCTCACAAATGCCTATAAATACATCACAACGTCAACCGTTCAAAGGTAATTGCTATTTGGTATTCTGAATACTCTTGTTCATTATATTTTATAAGCTCTCAAATACTCCATACTTACTCTCACGCCCGAGGGTCTTCGCCGGAGACCATTCCGGCTAGTCGTGGGTTCCTTGTTTCAGGTCAAGTAGCCAGGTGATCAATCTTGCGGCTGGACGGAGATTGATAAGCACGATTCTTGCAGCATCAGTTTGGTTCCATTGCCGGGAATCGTTGCTTTTTGACCTCAAAACTTTTCTCACACCATTGCAATGACTTCATACGGTCTTGTTTCAGAGGCCTCGGATGAGATTAATCAAGGAAACGCCGGTGGTAATGCGGACGCCGGTGCTGGAAATCGCAATGTTAACCTGCCTCCTCCTCCTCCTCCGCAAGGGAGAAAAGGCCTCTGGTCGAACCAGAAGCACAGCCCCCTCCAAAGAGTCAACAAGCAAGATGAACGGTTGCAGGCGACAAGCCAGGTCCCTTAACCAATCCCCTCAGTAGGAAGGAGATGTTGCAGGAGCGGGCTAAAATTTTGGCGAAATTGCTTGATATTGTAGCGTTGTGAGGAAAAAGAGCTTTATCTTTTCTCGTTTTTGAGTCGCCACCTATATTATTCGATTGGAGAAAATAGGAAAACCATTTTGAAAGAGATTTGGGTTCGGGGCTTAGGTTATGAAATGGGTAGGTCAAGGAGCATCCATTTCACCCAATCCGGAGATCGGTCTTGCTAAAGAAAAGAGAGGTTTTAAAAAAAAAGGATTTTAAATATTATAAACAAAGATCCATTTAACGGGGTTAAACGGAATGTAGGATCGATTGCTTCGAGACCGTCTCCATGATTTGGAGAGGCTCTAGGCCAATCCTAGATTCTATGGACTTATACCACTCTAACAGTCAATTAGAAAGGAATTTAGGGGGTTACCTTGCGTGAGGTGATTTGGGCAGAGTTTCGACTCAAGTTTAGAATCGACTCTTGACACGGACAGAGCTTCGCCTCGATCCTTGACTTTAGAACTTGATGTTTGTTTATCAACAAGGTTGACAAACAAACTATGAGGTGAGTTTTTAGGGTGATTTTGTAGGATTCTTTCAAGGAGAGAAACCAACAAAATGTGTGTGTTGTGAAAATTCTTGGACCTCTTGAACCTTGGAAGTCACCAAGTATTTATAGGGGTTGGGGAAGTGTTTAAGATGAGATCAAACACTTCAAGATGATGCCAGACTCCAAATTCTATTGGTTGGCCGGAGAGATAATATTTTATCCTGAAAAGAGGTTGAAATCGACGAGGGAACTGTCGTCTGCAATCTGCAGAGGGGGGATATCTCACGCGAGACACGCCATCTCGCGGCGAGATATTGCTCCTGTGGACAGTTTTGTCCTTTCCTCGTTATCTCGTATGCAGTTTAGTCCCAAACTAACGGTGGTTAGTCAAAACTTAACGAAACATGACGAAATGGTGGATTTCTACCTTTTGACTCAAAGCGAGACTTAAAGTGGTATAAGTGTGTTCCGATGTGTTCAGAATGAGGTGTCTACAGAGCCCCTCGGCGATATGTCTTATGAAAGAAGAAGTGTCGTCGATAGAAAAGACATCATTCTGAACATCGAGATGGTCGGACCGCACGGCTTCCTACGTATCTCTATCGGAGAATCAGACCAAACGTAGTTCGACTCCAAAATACGAAAAGGCTGCTTTAGGTATTTTGAAAATCATTTGAAAATCGTGGAGATTTTGTTTTTGAAAAGGTAAATTCATACTGAGGAATCAAATCAAGACCCAATTCAGAATATACCTGCCTGTCCGAAGATTCGTCTGTCTGGGCTCCGAACCTGTGGAAACTATTTTAGAACACAAAGGCTTACCTGTCCGGTCCTCTGAGTCCTGTCGATTTTGTGACGATTCGCCTTTCTGGGCTCCGAATCAGGCTTTTTTTTGTTGTTGGGGATGACGATTCACCTGTTTGGGCATTGAATCGGGCTTTTCTGATGACGATCCACCTGTTTGGGCGTTGGATCGGGCCTTTTGGTTTGACGATCCACCTGTTTGGGCGTTGGACCGAGCTTTTCTGATAACGATCCACCTGTCTCTGGGCGTTGGATCGGGCTTTTCTGATGATGATCTACCTGTCTGGGCGTTGGACCGGGCTTTTTCTTTGATGATTCACCTTTCTGGGCTCTGAATCATGTGGATTGAGTTAATCTTTGGACCACTCGGTTTTTGGGCGGCCCAGTGCCGTGCGGGCGATCGTGCGCATGTCACGTTTGGCTCGTTCCGTGACTTGCGGTGCCAGTTTTTCCACGTTTCCCTGCTAGTTTATCATTTCCAAGGGCAAATGTGTCAAAATTTTGAATTTTGACGTTGCGTAGACGCTTATTGTCGAGGACAATTTGGTCACTTTCCAGAAGGTATATCTCGCGGCGAGATAAGATATACCGCGCGAGACTTGTACTGTCGGGGCATATAAACAACAGCTCTTGCTCATTTTGAAAACATCTTTCTCAAAATTTCTCTCCCTAGCTCGAGCCAAAGTCCTTTTCTTTGTGATTTTTCGTGGATTTGCTTGGTATTTCTTCCTCCCTATCACTTTCCAATCCTTTCTCCCTCCATAATCCATGGCTCAAGAACAAAGGAACCCGATTTTGGGGAGCTATTTGCTAGGGAAGGATTACCCTCGCGATGATCTTACTTTTGATAGGCATGCGCACATTTCTACCGCTGTTCGGGAGGGCTTGGTAAGAGCTTCTTTCTCAACTCTTTGATTCTTGCATTGCATTGAGCATGAATTCCCTTTCCCTTGAATTCAAAATTTCATCAATGGCTTTTGTTCTTGTTCATGCCTAGAACTAGGTTCCTTCTTGCATGCGTCGATTTTGTGTGTTTCTTTGGATGATTGTTGTTGCATTGCGTGTGTATGAGCCTCCTACATATCATGGATTGTAGGAGAGGTTGATTCGGATCACGAATGACACCCTTGGGCAAGCTTTTCTTGTACGCACGCCAAGTGTTTGATGAAATGCCTCAATGAAAAATTTCTTCTATTTCATTGGTTTTTTGACATGGAATGATTTCTAATGTTGCCCTCTCTGTTTTTCCTCTGTTTTGCAGTCGTATAAGTCAACGAAGAATTGCCGAGGGAGCCCGAAGATGGCTAAGGAGGTGTGGGACAAGATCAAGGACCTTGATGGCGTTCGGGATAGGGTGGCCCAAACGGGTCTTCTGACTTTTGTTGACAATCTCCGGGGAATAAGGCGGACTCCCCAAGTTCTCCAGGCTATTCGGGAGAGGTGGTGGGACACTACCCACACCGTTCATTTGCGCTTCGGGGAAGCGACTATGACTCCGACTGATTTTCTGGCTATCACGGGGTTAGAGTTCATCGGCGATCCCCTGCCGAAGTTTTCGGGTTATAGGCCTGAGGGTCCAGCTGTGTGGAGGCAGTTGATCGGCTTCGTCCCTAACAAGGTTAAGGGATTTGCCGCCGAGCCGACACCCTCCGGCGCATTGAGGCCTACTCGGAGAAGCCAAATATGCACACCGATCGGTTGGTGAGGGGTGCCTCTCCTATATCCTTTCGAGACTATTTTTGCGAACCACTCTTCTACGGCCCGTCTTTCTCGTTACGTTTGTTGGTTGATCCGGATGAGGTGAGCGGCTATGATTGGGGCTCGCCGGGCCGGCCCACCGCTACCACGCCATGGATGAGGCATGTAGGAATACCAAGGATTCTCGATCGGGGTATTCTTATGCCTGGGAGGTATGCCTTTTTTATTCTCTCGCTCTTTGTACGCTCTGTCTCGTATGCTCGTCTGTGTTTCATACCGAATTTGATCTGTTTTCTTTGTGCGTATATGGGGCTATGTCGTTTCTCGGCCGTATAGGTTTGAGTTGGAGAGCCGGGCCCCTTTGTTTCCTGGATATCGGAGGTGGGGCCACCCGAATCGGACCGCTGATGAGGAGGAGGACCAGGATTGGACCCCGACGGTGGCGGAGGCGCGAGCTATGTTGGATACCTTCGAGTATGAGAGGCCGGGCCTTTATCCCCGGACCCCGTTGGAGCGGGAGGTGCATCGTGCTTGGGATGCTACGGCGATGCGCAGGATGCCGGCATCTTTGGAGGGAGATACCATGTATCTTGGTGAGCGGGTCTTCCCACGCACGGCCGGGGTAGACTATCATACAGGTGGTGCCGGATCCGCCGAGGGCGATGTATCCCACCCACTCCATTCCGTAGGATGATTATGCAGTCTTCTCAAGGGTGATGCGGCGACGGCTTGCGTGATCGCCGGGGCTTCTTATGCGGAGTTTCGCCTGCTGACGGGTCCCCTCCCGTGGGGGATAGGCGATCACATGCTCGTGGATCCGCCTCGCTTCGCTTCACGTTCCTCGCCCCTAGCACTTCCTCCCTGTGCTACATGTTCTCGCCTTTTGCCCCGCACTACGGCCCTTTGAGCTACACGTACATGATGGGGAGCATGCCAATGGTGGGACACATCCCGTCTCCCGATCGATTCCCGAGGGTTACCGCCTCCCGCCGATGTCTCTTCTGTATGTTTCCGTTTGTATTGTTTCTCGTATTCGTCCATATAAGTGTATATGTCCGACTTTTCCTGAACATTTTTTTTCTTTGGTTGTCAGGTCACTCTGTCCGCGGCCGATTATAATCGTGGAGCGACCAAGATGGCGGGACCGATGGCTCGTGTCGGACTGTCCGAGAGGCTGTTCCACAAGACTTCTTTGGCGGCCTCGACAGTGGCCTCGGCGGTGACCCCTACTTGCGGAGCCAAGAGATCGAGGAGGGATGGCAGCCCCCGTGGCGGTGATGGCGGAGGTGCCGGCGGCTCGAGCGACATGATGGCGTGACCTCCTCCTTTTCCCTTTATTTGATTTCTGATGATTTGTATATATTGGCCGGGTGGGCCTGCATAATTTTTCTTTTCTTTTGGTACTCGTTAGGAACAAAGTAGGTAGTACAAACAATGGTTTTTCTTAACCCCTAATCCTAGGTTTAATTAGTTAGTTAATTAACTTTCTCGACTTTCCATGTTTTTTGGAAATGGAATGGAATGGCCGTTAGGCCACAATTTTGAGCCCTTATCTTGGTGTTTTTACTGCATGTTATGAACTCGTACACACTGTGTTTTTCGAGACTTGCTTCGTCAAGTCGGGGCTAGATTGTTGTTTGAGCAGAATCAACCGTTGCCGTTTTGCCGTATCAATATCTCGCGCGAGATAAGGTGTCTCGCACGAGACACGCTAGTCGCGAGATCTCTTCTTTTCCGAATAGGATTTTGTCAGTTTTCCCTATAAAATCACCCTGTAGTCCGGCCAGATACCTCATTCTAGCCTTACAAACTCTAGAGATATTCTGTTAGGGTGAAATTCTTGTCTTCTTCTTCAACCCTACGATCCATGGCTTCCAAGGAGATTGCCCCAACGTCCATGATTGTTGATGATTTTTCCTTGTCATCTGAAGTGATTGCATCTTTCAAGCAAGCATCAAGGGATTTTGTGAGGTCGTTTCGCAACCGGTCTCGTAATAGGTTTATTGCACTGGATTCGTAATCCTTTTCACCTTGAAGAACCTCCAACCGGATTGGAATCTCTTGCAGGGTGCTGCCCGATTTTGGGATCCCTCTATTCATCTTTTCAATTTTTCTTTGAATGAGATGGTGCCTACTGTAGAGGAATTTGCCATTATCTTGGATATGCCTTTGACTGGTGAGATTGCTGTTCCTAAGTACAATAGGAATCATTCGGAAGCTTTGAATGAATTGTTAGGGATCCCCCTTGATACTTGCTATGAGTTGGTTCACCGCAAGTGGGTTGATTGCTCTTCTTTTCCGGGACGCTTCAGCGGTGATTCAGATGATGACGCTTTTCATGTCTATAAACGGAATTTTCTGGCTCTTTTTCTTTCTGAGATGTTCGTTTACATGTAGGGACGGCTTGGTTGACTCCCAACCGGTGGAAATTGTTCTGTGCTAGAAAACGTTCTAGGAACATCATTCCACTAATCTTGGGTGAGACCCCGCATGGTCTTGACGAGCCGCATAGGACCGGTGTCATGACTCAAGCGGAGTCCTCTTCTGTTGACTATTTGGCTTAGGGAGCATCTCAAGTTGGTGGGTCCCCCATTGGAATATTCTCCTTTCACATATCATACGCGAAAGTTATTGATCAAGGATCTTTCAGTGGATGAATGGGCTGAGTTGATTGCGAAGACCGAAACTGCTGACATTCTTTGGTGTCCACCTTATTGGAGGTTGAACAAGTATGTTGCCAATACCAAGGGTTTTGACAGGTGGTTCTTCCGGTTTGCGCGATTCCTCCTTTTATTTCCCAAGCGGGTGCTCCGTCGGCCTGGTCACAGCAGGACACTTATCTTTTCGAAGGAGCTTCTCGTGAAGTGTCTTATATTGTTGTAGAGTTTGCGCAGTGCTAGCTCAAGCGTGGGGTGAAGGAACTAGTCGGGACCGCCGGGTCGAACCTTCGGACTTTTAATGCAAGTATCTTCTTGTCTCGATAAGTACTTGGATTGGTTTCTTCATACCGGTCACCCTAGTGCAGAAGATTGATGATCTCGCGGCTTTCACTGCTAGGAGATTCCTTTGTAGCTAGCAAGATTTTGCGAAGAAGCGAGGCTCGCCCCGATCCCGCTAATGTGCGAACTGATCCAACTCAGATTTTCTCGATGGGGATTGGTACGAGAGGCGAAGCAAGGGGATGCTCGGAAAGACGCAAGCTTTAGATAGGCCCCATGTCTTCAATAGGCTCTCAGGATCTGTTTTTGATCGTCTTGACTCTGTTTTTGATCGCCTCGAGGGATGCTCTGCTTCGAGGGGCTCAAAGCGCAAGGAGGATCACGACGACGGTGGAGATCATGTTCGCCGGCCTACCAAGTCAATGAAAGGCTAGATCTTTAGGAGTACCAAGAGATTGCTTTGATAGATCAATTGTTTTGCTTTTATTAGTATTTTTTTTCAAGATTGTTAGCTTAGCGAATTAGCCGTTGTGGTTAGGATTTCCTTTGTCATTAATAAAATGCATTCGATTAATAAAAGGACAAAAGTAGATTTATTTATTCGATTAGACCGAACCCGAAGGCCGCCACGTTCCTCTTTTACAGCAATTAAATAAGAGGCTCAGGCCTAACGTAGTTCATTTTTGAGAAAAGGACAAAATGCGGCTCCGTGCCGAGGGGTAATCTCGCGCGAGATAAGCCTCCCTTTTTTTTTTTTTTTATGCACACCCTTTCTTTTGCCTAGACCGCCCTTTCGGGTTTTCAATCTAGCGGGCTTCTTTTCTTGTGCTAGCTCTAATTTTTGCCTAGGCCGTCCTTTCCGGAATTTTCAACCTAGCGAGCGATTTCTTTTTAGGAGGCCAAGTCACGCGAAGTACTTCTTGAGCTTGTCCATGTTGACCGGCTTCGGTAGTTGATCTCCGTCTAAGTCCACCACCAAGGGCTCCCCGCAGAATATCTTCTTCACAATGTAGGGTCCTATCCATCTTGGTCCCCACTTGCCTAGCGGGTTGAAAGGTCCAGATCGGTGCTCACGGAGAACCAGTCACCTACTTCGATGTTCCTTGTCTTGACCTTTTTGTTGAAAGCTCTTGCCATTCTTCTTGGTAAGCTTGAGTATGTTCGGCCGCTTTCAACCTTCTTTCGTCCAATAGGGCCGCCTCTTCGTATTCGCTTCCTAGCCGCCGACCTCGTTCACTTGGTTTTCTAGGAGAACCCGTAGTGACGGTATTTCCAATTCTATCGGTAAGACAGCCTCCATTCCGAATGTGAGGGCGTAGGAGTCTCTCCCGTAGCCGTTCGGATCGAAGTGCGGTATCCCCATAGTGCGAATGGTAGCTTGTCGGGCCAATCTTTTCCGGTGATCGCCATTTTTCTGATGATAGTCTCGATTGTTTTGTTCGCGGCTTCAACTGCTCCGTTCGTTTGAGGTCTATAAGGAGACGACTTGTGCCTTGTGATTTTGTATTCGGTTAGTAGGCGATCGGTTTCCTTCTCGAAGTGGGACCCATTATCGGATATCATCTCTTGCGAAACCCCATACCGGCATGATGTTGTGCTTGATGAATTCTCGCAACCTTTCTCGGGATTCAGAACTTTGTAGGTGGCGGCCTCAACCCACTTAGTGAAGTAGTCGATGGCTACTAGGACGAAGCAGTGTCCGTTGGCTCCTATGGGTGTGACCTTTCCAATCACGTCTATCCCCCATGTAGAGAATGGCCAAGGAGAAGTCATAGGGTACAGCAAGGAAGGCGGTGCATGCTGAAGATTGGCGTGTATCTGACACTTGTGGCACTTCTTGACCATTTTGGTACAGTCGGCTTCCATGGTCAGCCAAAAATACCCTTGTCTGATGATCTTTTTGGCGAGCATATTTCCGCTCATGTGGGTTCCACATATGCCCCGATGAACATGGTCCATGATTTCTTGGGCCTCTTCCTGTGGCACAAAGGAGGTTCCCTGGGAATGTTTCTTGAATAGGCGGCCAACGATGATGGCGTAATTAGCGGCCAACCTCTTAAGGGCGATCTGAGTCTTCGGGTTTGTCTCGGGTGGGATGGTTCCATCTAGGATGAAATGCCAAATGTCATGGTACCATGGTTTCTCTTCGGAGTTCCCAATAGTGGCACATTCGGATAACCATTTGTCTTTGCAGTCGTGGAGATCTATAACGGCGCAGTATGCAGGAGTTTCGCGTCGTGTTATTTTGAAGGGTTTGACCGCTTTTCCTTTAGGGATTTCGACCAATGAAGCAAGTGTGGCCAATGCGTCCGCAAATCGATTTTTGTCTCTGGGGAGGTAGTGGAATGAGACATCTTGGAATTGTTGCACCAACTCTTGGAGATGGGCATTGTATCTTTGAAGGGTTGGATCTTGGACCCTCCACTTCTTCAATGTCTGATTGATGATCAATTGGGAATCCCCGAATACCTCGAGTTCGGTCACGTTGCGTTCTAGAGCTGCCTCAAGTCCCACTATGCAAGCCTCGTATTCTGTGGTATTGTTGGTGGCGTCAAAGTCAAGACGTATTGCCAGTTGTAAGTGCTCCAATTTGAGCTTGTTAGAATTTTCGTTAGAAAATTAACGAAAGTTATAACATTTCTAACAATTCCTAACTATCCTAACATTTCTAACAAAGTGAGGGTAAAATGGGCATTGTTATTTAAGGTTAAACCTTAAAAAGAATCTCAAAAAGCAAAACAAAAGAAAAAAACCAAAAATAGCAATGGCTGGAGACACAAAAACTGGCTGTTAATTTGAATTTTGAAAAAGATTATTCTTCTTGTCCAAAGCTGAAGCTGCATTTAATGAACAAAGGCACGCCGCTCGGATCCATCCGCGCGGATGAGTTTGCTATTTTCAGAGGGCTATAAATTGAGCCCTCCAGTCACAAAAATAAGGAGGAAGAACACATTTTGCACCGAACCTCTGGCGAAATATAGAGAGAAAACAGTGAGAATTCTTCAAGAATTGTCACCTTTTTCTCTCCAATCTTTCCCAACTCATATTCATCCACTCACTCTCATATTAAATCCCTAAACACTCATACACTCAAGCCAAACACTCAAGAACACAAGGAAGATTGGTAAACCCTCCTCCTCCTAACCCTAAATCTCAACCATGCATGCATCTTCAAACTACAAAATGTAGTTCTTTCATCTTCTTGCTCTAGATCTAAGAAGATCACCATGGAAGACCATCTCCATGGATGATCTTCTACAAAGATCAAAATTATTTTTAAGCTTTCTTACTTTCTTGCAAAGAAAACTCATTTTCAAAACCCTAAAACACATTTTCAAGCATAAAATCTTGATTTCAAAGGATAAAATTCCCCTTCCCAAGCAAATGAAATGCTTAGTCCTAATGTACTTAAGGATGGTTTGGTATAGTTGATTCACCACTAAAATGTCTAGTGATCACTAACCAAAACCTAGGGAAATGGGGACAAGCATGGATGCAAAACCCCTTAAAATCATATTTTCTTTCTTGAGAAGTTGCTGTCCAGTAGCAATTTTCTCAGACCTCAGTCCATGGTCTTAATTTTTGGACACAGATGAACTTGGAATTTGGTGTTGACTACAAAATACTTTTTGTAGCCAACATCCAGAGCTTTCCAGACATATTTTTACCTTATTTTTTGGGTGAGTAAAACTCCTCTTTTCAAATTTTCTTTCAGAGGCTAGTTCATCAGCTTCTGAGAATCCAGATCTCATATCTGAGGTTTCCAGAAGGTTTTGACCCCTCAAATCTTCTCCAAAATGGAAAATTCCTTCGCACAAACTTTATTTAAGGTGTCTAGAACAACTTTCATTCTCTGAGTTTATCCAGATTATGAAGTTTTAAGACCCTTGAATCCCTTTTAAAATCAAAGGTCCACTGCCTTTTTCATTCTGGCAGAAATGGCTCTCAACTTCAAAAGGTCTTTTGAGTACCAAATCTCAATCCAAAAATCTTCCAAAAATTATGGGATCAGTTTAAAGTCTTAAAAAGATATCCCAATTTTTACTTTTCTGAGTTTCAACTTATTTTGGCCAAAACACACACACACACACACACACACACAAATGATTTTCAGCTTGGAAGCCTCGTTTTACGAGGCGCGTCGGGTGCACACTAACGTCCTTCCCGACGCGTAACATGACCTCCGAACCTAAAGCTCTGATCTCGGGCTTTTATCAAAGTTTTGGCCTTCAAAATTAAAATGGCGTGGCGACTCCGCTTTTCCGGTTTTATTTGGTTTTTCAAAGAAACGCAAAAATCGAATTTTTCCCGCGAAATGGCAACATCATCACAAAGGGCGACTCCGCTGGGACTAAGCTTTTTAATAAAAATGGTATTCGGTATATTGGTGGAAACCACTAAATTTCCCGTTATCGCCTCCTAACACGAGTCGGGGATAAATTGTGGTCTAACAATCCCACGTACCGGTATCACCGTTTTCAAAAAAAGCTTTTGAGGGTCAAGCTTCCGTCCCGCTTTGAAAATCATTTTTGTGTGTGTGTTGATTTTTGCACAGCTTTCATGTTGTTTTGGCCGCCTCGGAGAAAGTCAAAATTTTGACCGTCGGAATAATGTCCCTAACTCCGTCGGAATTTTCGTGCTTATGTGCTCATTAAAATTTTCAAAAAAATTCAAAAAAAAAAGGATTTTCAAAAAAAAAAGAAAATTTCCAAAAAAATCATGCATCATATTTTTAAGACACATAAAAAATTTCTATTTTACTCGTAAAAGAATATAGATCGCTTGCACACTACGCGCACGTGACCGTACACCGCACACTACGCCCTTAACCCGGGAAATCCTTGTCGCGGTCCGTTTGGTCTTATTACGCCTCTGATGAGCACATGTGACTACCCAAACATCCCATGGAGCCTCGTGTCGACTACGCACTTGTCCGTGACACACTTTGTCCGAGACCCGCTGGTTTTTAGTCCGGTCTCGTGTCATGCCCCCGTCCGTGTATAGACCTTTCCTTTCAAGCCTTTGTCGGCATACCGACTCAATATCTTTCGGTCCCTAATCGCCGAAGTTCTCGCCGGTTTTCCGCCGCAGACTTTGACCAAGATATTGACCTGGCGCCTTGACTTCGGCTCGACCGGCACAAATTATACACTCGACTCCCAAAGATTGACACCGAGTCATCAAGGATTAATGACTATTCCATGCCTAATTACGGCTTAACCGACGACAAGTCAAGATCAATCGTGGACGCTATCGCCCAAATCATGCCGACTTTTTGTCGAGCTCCTGACATGATCTTGACTTTCGACGTCGCCTTGTCCGTAATTTACATCGAATGCTCGTTAAGACTCGATTACCCGCCGACTTTTAGGATCGTTTTCTTTCGGTCGGTGGGACCCGCTTGCCCTATAGGACCTCGCCCGGGCCGTCCACCCCGGGAGGTCGAAATACAGGTGGAATACGAGGGGCTTATAGACGTAGTGACGGCCCACCGATCCAGAATCGTAGTAGTTTGCGAAAAGAAGAGCAATCTTTTCCAACCGATTAGGTTAATAAAACATGTTTTAAGTAAACGTGAACAAATAATCGCATGTCGCATGAGCCTAAAGCCCAAACACCTACCCTCCTTCCATTCCTGCACATCTCGAACCTTCATGTCCTTTCCCCGCAGCCTCCGCACAAAGCTTGGTTTCGGCACCGGTCACCGTTTGATCGCTGGGAAGAGTCAAGCGCATCATCGCCGCCTTCGCCATTTGTTCCGACTCCGGTTTCGTAATGTCTCGCATCACCCGGTAATGATGGGGATAACGTCACTCCGCCTCCCGGACCCTCGACAGAGCAACAAAGGGAATCGCTAGCGTAACGTATGAGGTTACGACAGAAGCACAATAAACAAATTTTATGGAGGCTATTAAGAGTCACTGCCTCGGCCGCGCCTCAATCCCGATGGCACCTTCACCGTGGAAGAAGACGAGGATGCCAACCCCACTCTCGCCGCCCGATTACACCAGATGCCGCCACCCACCTCCTATGGTGCCACTACCGTAACCCATGCTCCTCGATTTTCGGGTCACCACTCCCCAACCACGCACCACCGGATCCATGCAGCCCGACGGCACAAATCAAATGGGGCAAAATCAAGACGTTTTAATGTCTTCTCATGGTTGGGCTATCTCGAATGCCACGCCTAATCGGGATCCCTCCTCGCCCGGAACCGATCAATCCGACCCTCACAAAGAATGTGCCTACAGCTCGGAATGCCGCCACAACTTGGTTCTCGGGGCCACAGCCAGAGCCCCTCCTCGTAACAAGACTAGTTCACCAAGCCTCACACAAATCCATTCCTCACTGGGACTTCTACGGGTTACCAAGCCTCCATCCCTGTCATCCGAATCACCAGACCGCAGCATTCCCGTGTTACACACCTTCACCACAAGCAACCACGCAATTCAACAATCCGGACAAGAGCCTCGCACTCAAGCCTACTTACGGGCCCCACTGAAATCCAAGTTATCCGGCCACATCGGGGCTGCCCCCACCTACTTTGCCGCTTGAAAATCAACAAAGAAGCCGCAAGGTTCTATCCTTTGCTCGTGCTCCTACTCATGCTCCCTGTGGTAACTCACCCTGTGACAGTTTTCACCTACGTCCCTGACCGGCCGTTCCTCCACCTCGCCTCGCTCCAAAGTGGTAGCTCCTCTCTAGCTCACCCACTAGCTTGAATGCCATGGTTCCGCCACAAGACCCTCATCCGGCCCGGTTCATGGAACAACACAAGGAAATGAAAGCGCAGATCGCCGAACCGATCGCCAAGAAGTCCGCCTTCCGCCTACTGCACCCGACTCCATTGTTCCTCCGCCCCACAAATTCGTGATGCCAAATCTGGATCTCTTTGATGGGACCGCATGTCCCAAAACCCATTTGGACACATATACCTTGGCGATGAAAGCCAAAGGATGTACCAATCAAAATGGCCGACTATTTCGCCATCCTTGAAGTCCAAAGGCCTTAAAATGGTTCTTCCGTTTGAAACCCGGCCGTGGCCACATGGGACCAGATTACCAATGCCTTCACAGAGAAATATAAGGCCAACTTGGAATGGGAAACAAATAGGGTTGACCTACAAACAACAAGCAAATGGCCCCGATGAGAATGTTGGGACTTCTACAAGCGGTGGAATCTCGAAACTCGTTGAAATGGCCATCCCTCCTTCCGAAGAGGAACAACTCGGACATCTTCCAGCCATGCTTGAAACCACATTCGAGAGCCTCCTCGCCACTTCCCATACTCGACTTACGGGCCACGGTTAACTCGCAGCCTAAGTTTGAAAAGGCCTACAATCAAGAACCTGGCCGCCGCACTCGCCTGTCGTATATCGGGCTCCTCCCGCAAACACCGCCTCGCTTCCCGCTAAAGGCAAAGAGACGATTAACTATGTGGACAGAATGTAATAACACGACTCCTTTTGCTCCCAGAAACCGCCGAGCCTGCATCGCGGGTCATAAATCTCGAAAACTTTGGAATGCCCCCGAATGACATCTTTAGGGGATCGGTGAAAGAAGGCTTGCCGCGGCCTTTGGAGAATTTCCAACCCGTAAATCCGAATGCTCCCGTGGATACTACAAAGTATTGTGCCTTTCATCAAGCTCACTGACATCCGACCGACAAATGCTTCACTCGAAAAAGGCAATCCAGGGCTAATAGAGCAAGGAAAGTTGGAAGGCCCCGAGGGGCCCAACACAGCCAAAAATCCGCCGCCAAGGAACCATAATCGTGTGAATATGATTGAATGCGGAGAATCTTCACACGCCCAGAAGATGCCGATGAAGGTCCCCAAATACCCGTGGCCAATCTCGTCGAGGATCCCGACTGATTCCCCTCGCCTCGAGGATATCGAACGAATCAACCCATCTTGGTCTCATGTCGAGACTCCTTGCAAGAATACGAGGCCCGCTATTTTTCGGGTGAAGGGAAGGCCGATACCGAAGAACCGGGGCCGTTCCGCTCGTAACATGAAAGAACCATTTATACAAGATGGTTAGAACAAATAAGAAAGATTGAGCAAGAAAGTTTCCGGCGAGCACCCGTATCGGCTTATCAAGAAAGAGGCCGAAGAGCATCTCGGAGCTAGTACACTTCGCAAATTGGCTTTGGGAGAGCCCGAATATGATCCCGAGAACAAATAAGAATCTAAGAGGAGGATTCCTTCTATATCCTACTCGGTGTCAAATACGTGCCACCCCCTCTCACTCTTCCCCCGCAATTTCGGGAGGAGAAGCCGAGTCACAATTGCCACTTCCGGAATGGGAACATATGACAACTTTGCGGCCGCACGCACCCATATTCCCCAACGGGTTTGATCGACGTTCCTCTCACCCGAAATCCCGTAGTATGGGAAGAAGATTCCGATGACAGCGATGATGATGATGATGACGAGAGTGAAGAGTCAACCGAGGCCCCGATCCGGAAACAACTGAACGATCATGCCGAAATGAGCCCACGGAGCCAGTGCACAATGGTTGGTTATCAAGAAGCGACGACGAAGAAACTTCTAAGACGAATATGAGACCGAGGACATGAAGGCCATGAAGTTTCATGGATCTCGAGCACGTGGATGTCTTAGAATTCAACACCGCCTACCATGCTTTGGGGAAAGGGTTTTCGTGTGTCCGATCCAGCCGATAGTCGAAGATCCGATCGAAAGAGGAAAATTAACTCCCATCCGCCCAAATGAAAAGATAACCATGGTTAGATCAAATCCACCCCGTAACAAAGTAACACTCCTTGTCAGTGGTTACCCAAGAAGAGGTCACCTTCCCCGAATGTATGTCGCCTTTCGTAGAAGTCCTAGAAACCGGCATGATACCGGATGCGCTCCCACGCGTAACGCTATAATCATCTCCAACTCGAGTATTACGTAAGGGAATCGTAATGGCCGCACTATACCGGGGATGAGATCGAAAAGCCGCCGAGTCCCGACAATAGCGACTCTTGTTGCATGATAACTATGAGCAAGGCCGGCCACGAGAGTGAATCGTAGGACGCCCTAGCTCAGGCCATCCAGGGGGCAACAACACAACCCCAAACCCGAAAGCCTCGTGACTTGGGAAGCAGCTTATAAGGGCCGCCCAGAAGGAGCCAAGCATGCCTCGCCCTCATCGTCACTAGACTCCGTCGTAACCAATGGCCAATAGCCAAAAGTGGCTCCCCATCGACCCTAGCAAAGATTGAAGAAATCCACTAAGAGACGATCGATGAGGAAGTTAATCTGCTGGACCCGATCCGGGCGTATCTTCCAAGGAAATCCCAAGGCGTATAAGAAGGCCACGCATCAAGCACCAAAAGAAGATCGCCGCCCTATGCTAAGACAAATTAAACTGCACTCGAAAAAGAGGATCCCGTGCTCACCCAAAGCTTGAAGCAAACACAGCCAACATTTCCCTCTCGGTCTCTACTCACTTCGTCTTATCCCCATAAGCCGAAGCCGGAAGAAAGCCCGGCTCGCACTCTCGTGCCTATTGATGCTACTCCCGATGATGTGGTACAGCTGATTGGAAACATCCACTACGGGAACATAATCACTTTCACGTATCTCGACCTCCCTCAATTTGGGGCCGATCATAATGAGCCTCTCTTCATCACACCAAACTGGATGAACGACGCCTCCTGGTCCCGGTTGATAATGGGTCCGAATGAACATTCTTCCAGAAAGATCATGAGCTTGCTTGATATCAAGACTACGTACTTGAAGCCTTCTTCTCTCACAAATAAAGCTTACGACTCAACATCCCGAGCGCCCCTGAGTTGCTACTTTAGACCTCTCGGTTTGGACAGTAAATTGATACCTGTGGAATTCCGTGTTATCGACATCCCGATTACTTTCAATGCCCCCGTCTGGGAAGACCTTGGCCGCACCAAGTCAAAGGGGTCGCCTCAAGCCTCCACCAAGGTGTGAAATTGCCTCGAATGGGGATCCGACGACCATTTACGGAGATTTAGTCACTTTAGAGGGCACAGATACAGCGGAATACCTATTCTAGAAATCAAACATGACGAGGAAGGTCACATGCTAACGGGCTTCACTGGCCGAGCCTCCCAAGGCCCAAGTGTGCAACATAGATCCGACGGCCACTGATAAAATCCCACCGGTCTTGAAAATGATGAGAAAAATGAGCTATCTACCCGGCCTCGGTCCTGGGAAGCGCCAACAAGGAACTTTCAAACTCATCGAAGTGAAAGGACAAAATACTCGCCACGGCCCGGGATATGAGGCCTCCCCAGCTGACACCGCAAAGGAAAGAGATTTGAAGCCGCCACAGAAAGGTCCCGCCGACAATCCCAAATCTCTCCCCTTCACCCTAATTTGGCCGACTACTTTGTAAAGGGTCCCACACAACCAGAAACATCACAGAGCCCACTCCTACGGCAGATGGCTAAAGCTACAGGATAGCCTCAACAAGTTCGTAGGAACCAAGGCTAACCCGGTCCGTAGAATGTTCCCGGACCTACCCAAGATACCCGGGGCTACCACCGCCATGAAAAGTGAGTATACCTTCGTAGGCGTGCTCGACTCCGGTGGAACAGCTTCGAGAAGCTCACAACCACTATTCCTACGCCAGAAGATCCGAAACCCGAATTCGAACCGACAAAGGCCAAAAGCTAAGGCCACGGAATTTCCCTCGATGATTGGGATGGTCCGATTATGCAAAGAATTGTTCGAAGAAGAAGTCCAAAGCCGACCCGATTGATCTCGGCTCACCCAAGAGATGATAGCAGAATTGAGAAAGGAAAACAAAAACAAGACAGCTTCCCGAGTCATGAGGCCACCAACAAGAATGCCGCTAAAGAATTGGGAAACTCTCTCGTGCCCGTCCGCGACCAAGGAGGAAATGATCACCAAGCTTGGATTGGTCCCCCGTCCCTTTGTGTCAATCTAGGACAAGTCCTCCCAGCCTCTCTTTGTTAAGATCGAGTCTCTAGGGTCGTCCGACGGCCTTACGCCCGAAGACTACGAGTCCGTAGCAAGCGCCGTACCCCTTTCGTTTTCAATGAAATGACGAACCTTTCGAGTATCCCTTGATTGCCACTTTAACTAATGATGAATTAATTAATAAAAATTTTTTAATAATAATTCATTAGATAAAGAAGCATACACATTAAACAAAAAAAATCAAACAACAAAAAAAAATCTTTAAGCAAAGTTGTCCTAAAGAGGAAAATCGAGCCCAAGCCGCCGAAGAGATTTTGACGAGTGTGAATTTGGGAACTCGCGGAAGAGCCTAAAGAGACGCAGATTGGTCATTTCTTCGAAGGAAGTGGAAAGGATGCTCGCAAAGTCCTACAAAATCCTCAATTCAAAGAAAGTTGCCCTCTTCATCAAAGAAAACATCATGTGCGTATACGGGTTGCCACCGAAATCATCTCGTATAATGGATCCCACTTCGAAGGGGAATGTGAAAACCGCCGGCGGAATTCCGAATAACCCGTCACAAGTCATCTCCCTATGTGCCCCAAACCAACGGAGCCGTCGAAGCAAAGCAAACAAGACTCGGAAAATATCATCCTAAGATGGCCGTCTGTGGCGTAGATTGGCCCGAGAAGTTACACTCCGGCACTCGGGGCTACGTAACATCGCCGAACGGCAACCGGGGAAACACCGTTTGCCCTCACATACGGAATGGAAGCCGTACTCCCAATCGAGCCGGAAATACCTCGCTCCGTATACCGCCGGAAAGCCGTATCAACGAGGTCGAATGGCTCCGCAGTCGCCATGACGAATTGGCCCTACTAGACGAACGCCGATTGAAGGCCATGGAACACATCCGAGCCTACCAAGGAAGAATGGCCGCAGCCTTCGACAAGAAAGTAAAGCATCTGGGAGATCCGAGAAGGTGATCTCGTTCTAAAAGAAAAGCCCTCAGCCCGTATCAACCCTCTCGCAAATGGGAGCCTCGTATGGGTCGGGCCATATGTCGCCCGTAAGATCTTCTCCTGAGGAGCCATGCAACTTGCGCACCTCGACGGAATCCCTTTGTACACCCAAAGGAATGGTGACAAGCCGCGCGTATACTACGCATAAAAAAAAAAAGAGACCAAAAAAAAAAAAAAAAAAAAAAAAAAAAAAAAAAAAAAAAAAAGAGTGCTAAAAGAGTAATACCCAACTAGGTTAGAAACCCGAAAAGGGCGGCCTAGGTAAAAACAGGTTGCACCAAAAAAAAAAAAAAAAAAAAAAAAACAAAAAAAAAAAGAGTGCTAAAAGAGTAATACCCAACTAGGTTAGAAACCCGAAAAGGGCGGCCTAGGTAAAAAACAGGGTTGCACCAAAAAAAAAAAAAAAAAACAAAAAGAGTTCACCAGGTTGAACTACGAAGACCCGAGCTCCTCAAAATGAGGGGAACGTAGGCAAATGGAAACGGTTCGGCCTAAAGCACAAATAAAAGCCATACTTTGGCATCAATACAATTGATCGACCATGAAAGCTGTCTCGAAAACTCTAAAGCAATTCAAATATTCATTACAAGTTAAAAGCTCTTTGATGAGTCTAAGCCCGATTCATTCCTACAACCGGCAACCCGCTAAAAGAAAACTAAGATACATAATCAAACTAATGTGTCCGTCATGGCAAGAAAGGGATACTGGAAACCTCGTAGTCACTCCAAGCCACTCGCATCGGCCTCTCCCTTCTTCTTCCCCTCCGAGTCTTTCTCTTCTCGAACCGGAAAATGTCGGTATTCCTCCTACCAAGCTCGTATAGGAACAGTGGTCTATCAAACCGGCCTCTCGTCGTGGCCTTAGTAGCCCTAGCGTCATCCCTCATCTCCTCGTAACCTAGCCGGTAACATAGGAGCCTCCTCTCCCCGTCTCTTGACGTAAGCCTCATAATCGCCGCGCCGTCTCCGCTCCCGTCATGAGGGTTGGCCCTCGCCCTCGGCCCTCCTCCTCTCGTAAACATGCCAGTCCTCCGCACCCACAATGGCCTCACGCCGCCTCAAAATAGCCACCCGAGTCTCTCCTGCATGCCTCTCGTACCAATCCAGGTACCAAGTGGTCAAGAACACCGGTCTCTGACGCCCGAGAATGACCCGAGGAGGAAAGGCATCATACCTCCATGCTCGGGAAAGAAATGGAAACACCGAGGGATCATCCATGGAAACAGGAGCCACCACCCCGGTGGCTATATCATCAAAACCCTCCAAAGGAACCTCCGCTCCAAGCCAAACCGCCTCAGACCGGAGCCGAATGTAGAAACCGGATCGAGAAAGCCCCTAAGCATAACCACATGGGACCCGTCCCCGAAGCACTCGCGAGTCTCCACCCGCCAATGAGGCACCAACCATCTCGATATCTTCAGCCCGGCGACCCGCCATCCAACGCTCCCACGAGCCCCGATCATCAAAATCTACATCAACACCTCTCCCGGCAAAAGTCCAAGGCTCGATCATATCGTAGGTTTCCCGAAGAACCCCAAACGCTCCATCGCCCACATGTGGTCGGGAGGGAACGGGCCGTGCCCCGCGCATATATACCGCCGTCCGGTAGCTAACTGGCCGAGAGCATGAAAAGTCTCCCCAAGAATCAAAGGAACGACATCTCTCGCTCTGTGCGACAGTGAACGACAACATCCAATAGAGACCGATGGCGCATCCCAAAGGAATAGACCATGAACAGGGTGCCAAACATACAAAGTGCAAAGGCATCCCAATAGGCATCATCCACCAAGCCTAGGCCCCTAAATCTGTCGGGAAGACCGGAAATATCGAAATGATCGGGACCGCGGATCATACCTTCGCGCTTCCTCCGGGAAAGATGAAGGAGGACGACACACCCGTCGAAAGAAGCCCCTCCGGCAAAGGGACCGCTATCTCTTCCACCTCCAGGACCTCCAAGCAAGGCCCGAAATTCTTCGACGCCGGAACAATCTCGTTGAAGGAAAGGCAAAAGACATGCCTTCTAGTATCCCAAAACGAAGAAGAAGCTCTTAAGAGGTCATAATCCGAACCAATTATTTGAGAGACCACAAGCATCGTATCTTGTACCTTTCTTCAAAGAATGATCTTCTCTCGTGCATGATCTCCCTACACCACTCCTTGAACTTTTCAAAGAACAACATTTGCCTTTCTTTGGACAATTTTGGAGAATTTTTGGCCATTTCCATTGTTTTTCTCTCTTTCTCCCCGAAAATGGGCCGGTTTGACCGGAGGTTGAAGATGATATTTGAATTT
>JAFEMH010004625.1:0-100000 GCA_022495995.1 Adenophora triphylla var. japonica
TAGCTTCCCTTGTGGAAATCCCGAAGGAAAAGCAATCAAACCATGAGAAGTCGGACGAAAGGAAATTCCTGCCTCTTGTTGTGAGATCGAACCCGAGAACCTAAGCCCGTCAATGAGCCATGGTACAACCAGATTTCCAATACCTCAAGAGCGGAAACCACCTTCATGAACAAGGAAGACCCGAAGGGGTCAAAACCAAGAGCATCATGGCCCTAAAACGCCTTGCCTCTCACTTCGTCATCCTCGGGGACATGTTATACAAGAAACGCTACCATGGGCCACTCCTACGCTGCGTCGGCCAAGAAGAAGCGGAACAAGTTCATGAACGAAGTCCACAATGGGGCTTGCGGTCCCCACATGAACGCCGAGCCACGATGCAAATCATTCTCGGGATGGGCTACTCTTGGATCTCCGTATGGAGCGGTGCATCCACTTTGTCGAAGGCTGCGACAAGTGCCAGCGGTTCTCCAACCTCAATCATCTACCGCCCCACGATCTCTCTTGCATGACTACACCTTGGCCCTTTGCCACTTGGGGAATTGACGTCATCGGGAAAATCGCTCCGCCCGGGCGGCAACGGTCGCGAGTTCATCTTAGTAGCCATCGACTACTTCACCAAATGGGTCGAAGCCAAGTCTACTGAGGTACTCGCCTCCGAAGGTCGCGCATTTCCTCAAAGAAAACATCATGCCGATACGGCATCCCAAATGAGGTCATATCGGACAACGGCTCACACTTCGAAGGGAATTCGACGGGCTGGCTGAATTCAAGATCACACGTCACAAATCTTCTCCCTACCGGCCACAAACAAACGGCGCCGTGGAAGCGGCAAACAAAACCCTCGAACGGATCATCGAAAAATGACCACCCAGGGACGAGATTGGCCGAGAAGCTGCACCTTGCACTTTGGGGCTACCGCACATCGATCGGAAACGACCACGGGAGAAACCCCATTTGCCACGACGTACGGGATGGAAGCGAGTCCTTCCCGTCGAGCTAGAAATTCCCTCGCTCAGAGTCTTTGCTGGAAAATGACATCAACGAAGTCGAATGGCTCAAGCCGACATGACGAATTGGCTCACGCTAGATGAGCGACGACTAAAGGCCATGGAACACGTCCGAGCCTATCAAAGCGGGATGGCTAGAGCTTTCGACAAGAAAGTCAAATCCCGAGACATCGGGGAAGGTGACCTTGTACTCGAAGAAAAGCCTCCCGCTCGAACCCAACCAGCTGGGAAAATGGGAACCCACATGGATCGGCCCTTTCGTGGTTCAAAAGATCTTCTCCGGAGGCGCCATGAAGCTAACGGACCTAGACGGCAATCCCTTCATGAATCCGGTCAACGGAAGCAAACTTCGCGGATACTTCGCTGAAGAAGAACATTTGTGCATCTCTTGGCACTCCATGTAGTGTCGAACTACGCGGACACTGAGCCCTCTAGTCAGGAGACGTAGGCAACCTTAATTGGTCCGGTCTAAAAATACACAAAAAAGTCAAAAGTTTGAATGTCAATCAAGACCTCCATCAAGCTCCGCACTTTTCAAGAACACGCCCAGCAGTCACCTTGACCAAGTCAAACGACGGCGGCAACATCAAAGGACATCGAGGGTCACTCGGCATCAAACGGCCGGCTCGTGACTGTTTCCAAGCCAGGGGCTTGTCTTCGCCCTCACGCGCTTCAAAAAAAAAAAAAAGAGCTCGAGCAAGGGCTCACAAAAAAAATATATAAAAAAAAAAGAGTTCGAGCAAGGGCTCACAAAAAAAAAACAATAAATAGCTCAAAAGCGAGGTGCGAAAAGAGCCCGACGCCTTGACAAGAGGCAAGGAAGCTCACGAAAAAGACCGTCGAGAAACGACTTGTCAGGGAGCATTCAACCTCTCGGCCAAATAGCCTGAAAGCCTCAGCCAGGGATTGCCGTCGGGGCCCCGGAGCTTGCTTCGGTCCGCGGATGCAACGGAAAAGTCCAAAGATGGACGCCGACAAAGTGCACGAACGAAGCAAAGGCAAACAAAAGATCTTGCGTCTCGATAAAAGCTTTAAAAAGTAAATCACAAATCACTAACGGTTACAACATTTCTTGATGAGTTCAAGCACGATTACACTCTCAAGTTCACAACATGCTAAAAACTGACTTAATACATTTAACTAATAATGTGTTTGCAATGCAATGAATGGATACCTAGGAGGTCATTCCGCGCCATCTGCGCTTGTCCCCTCGCCATTCTTTCCTTTCTTCCCTCGTCCCCGTGAGTCTTCTTTCGCTTCACGTGAACCCGACTCTGCGTCTCTCGGTCAGAGATGCGGGGTCCTCCCCGTAGAGTCAAATAATCCCGGTAGCTCTCGGGGCTTCATTCGCCCGTGCTTCGGCTCGGATCTCCTCCCTGCCAGTGCAGCCAAAGAGGACCTCTCCACGTCGGTCGGTCAACTCTAGTCTCGTAGTCAAGCAAGTGTCTCCGTCACATCGAAAGGGTCGGACCGGAGCTTCGGACTCTAAGGCAATAGGCTACCTACGGCAACCGGGTCCCCGAATCGCACGCACTGCTCTCCAGACCCGCTTGGGAGCGCCCAGTCTTATCTTGCTCATGCACCGGGCCCGGATGCGAGTCGTCAATCTGACGCTCCCAGACGTCTAGGAGTACCGCGGGAGGAAAGCGGAATACTTCCATACCCTCGGAAAATACAAGAAGGCACTGAGGCTGTTTGCCATACAAGAGGAACTACCTCCGCGGTAGCAAGGTCATCCCGGCCCAACAAAGGCTCTGCTTCATCCCAAGCTTTGCAGGAAACAAGCGACGGAATATAGAAGGAGGACCAAGACAAACCTGGAACTCTGACGACAAGCGTAGGACCCTTCTGCCAGACCCTCACTGGTCTCAATCCTCCCGGTGCGGAACCCGCGGCGGATCGATGCGTACCAAGGCTGTGCCATCCATCTCTCCCGGGCGGGTGATCCATATCCAACACAAGAGGTCGGCGAGCAAATGACCACGGGCTAAACGACGTCGGAGCCTCGGGCATGGCTGAAGTCTCTCTCGCGGCCACAAGGTGAGCAAAGCGGGGCTTCCCCTCTCATAAAAACGATCCCCGGTCGCCGGACGCAGTCGATACCATGAAGAGTCTCCCCCGGCACCAACGGGACAATATCCTCTCCGGCTACTGCGGTGCCCTACCACATCTAGCCAAGCGCCATCACAAATGCCGAGGCGGACCGAGAAAAGCGTCGCCGTCACGCATGAGGCAAATACATCCCAAGAGACGTCACTCTCATCATCAACCATGAACCGCTCCGGCGGCTCGAAATGTCGATATGACCCGAATCAAGGATCATGCCCTGCACTTCTTCCAACGAAGTACGAAGAAAGTCTGCAAGCTTCACGCTCACCGCGGGCACCGCAATCGAAGGGCGAGATGGCCTCCACCTCCGGTCCTCCAATCGAAAGCCCGAAAATCCTCAAAAGTGGGCACCATTTCATTGTAGGAGAAAGCACGTGCCTCCTAACATCCCGGAAGACTGGCGGCGCATAGCAAATCCCAATCGGAACCAACTCCTTAAAAGACAGTAGGGCAAAGACGAAACCTTACCTCAGCGGCTGCCTCATGCGCCAAAGCCATGTTTTCAAGCGCTCAAGGAAGTGTGCTTGCCTCTCTGCTTGAGCCTCGGCAAAATTCTAGGGACGTACGAAGAATCCATGGCAAAAATGGAGGTTCCTGAAAATGGGAAGAAAGCTCGAAAATAATGGAAATGAAGCAACAGCATTTATGTCCTTCCCAGGAAAAGCAAGGTTGGTCCCGTGCGGACCTCTTTGCATGCTAAGTAAAAATCGCGGACCTCATTAAGCAGAACCCATTTAAAACGGTACAAATCTTGTCCTCTTAAAACCTTGCTCCAAAGCTTGCACAAACAACGTGCAAAGCCATTCCCGGAGCAAACAAAACCTTTACCCTTGGAAATGCACTCTCACCACGTGGCTCACGTGGCATGCACAAAATATAAAAAAATAATAATAAGCAACAATTTCTATTTCTAGACAGTTAAGATTCCGGGAATCACAAAAAATGACATTTAAACATCTTAAAATAAAATCTTGTTTGCCATGCAAATACATGTGTTTTGATTGCATGTGTACCCAAAAATGCATTTCTACATTAACAACAAAAAAAAAAAAAAGGGATATGAAAAGAGGGAAAGCAAATGAATACTAATCGGAGATCCTCGGCATCATCATCCTCAGAGGTCCTCCAAGAGAAGTCGGGCATCCGGCGAACTCGCCCGTCACATCCTCGTCGTCGAATACCGAGCACCGCCGAGGCTCCCACGAAAAGTACTCGAAGGATCAAATCCGGCGAAAGGATCAAAGAAGGCTCGAGGAACCCTCACCTGTGCGCCATGCGGAGGCATGAGGGCGATAAAGGGCTGCTCCTCGAGAGAGGCCTGCGGCTCCCGAAGATGTCCCGACATCCATGCTATGCCGCCCTCAAGGTCCCTCTGGCTGCGGCTCAGGCTCGGCTCCCAGGCGGAGGAACGTCCACGGAGAATGCCTCGAAGGCATAGGCTCGTGCAGGCGGCACACGACGCGAAGACCGGCGGGACATCTTCGAAGCCATCTTCTTGCAACGAACGACCTCATCGCCACGTAAGCGAGTCGGCATATCATAGGCTCTCCACAGGGACACCGCACCAACAAGCAGCCAAGGAAACGCTCGGCAATACAGTTATACTCGACAACAAAAAGAAAAATGCGAGAAAAGATGCCAAGATGGAAAAAGAGTCGGCACCACTCACCGATGCAGCCGGGATCCACTCGGTATGCGGCGGGATCTGCTCGGAGCGCAGTGCGGACACCCTCCTCCTCGATCCGTCCCGCGAACGTACGTGAAATCCGGCCCGACATCGGAACCTGCAGGGAGCTGCGGGCGGCCTCTGCTCTCCCTCGCCGGCACTGCGGCGTCCTCGGCCCTCCTCCTCACGAAGGCCGTACTCCTCTCCGTATAAAATGAACTCCTCGGCACCGACACGCCGAGGTACCTCTCGAAGTCAAGCACGTCCATGTCCACGGGAATCAAGCATCCCCGAAAGGGAGGGTCCCTCGAAGCCAGGGAAGCACAGGAGCCATGCTTGCCCAGACCAGCTCCCCGGTACATGACATCACAAGTCAAGCCCCGCGGCATCTTCCGCCCAGCTGTCACCTCGGGAGCCCCCTCGAACTCATCTCCCTCATACCGAGTCCACGGGAACAAGACAAACCCCTCACGGCTATCTCTCTCCGGACGGCTCCTGCCCATCCCAGTAGGCGATGGTGAGCTTCCCTGCTGGTCCTCCTCTTCCTCGCCGTCACGAGCCCGGCTAGCATAGCGAGTGCGCGGCAACGGCCCCAGGATCTCTATCCCACGGGAAGCACGCTGGAAAACCTCATAAAACCACACTGTGACAAAAACAGAAAGCTCGGTGCAAAGACAATGGAGAAATGACAGACTGCTAAATCAAGAAACGGCAATAAACTCATACCTCCAGAGCAAAGTCAAAACAGGCCAACGAGCTGGCCACACCCGCTAAACCGGTCCAAGGAGAAGTAGAGCTCGGCCAAGCACGCCTCGCCCCAAGCAATATCGCGGACCCTATCCGAGGTCAATCAAACTCTCCAGCGAGCAAAGGAGCCGCGGTCGCGTGGTTCGAGAACAAAGTCTCGGACGGTGCATACCACAAAAGGAGCGCGCCAATCGCTGCTCATTGTCACTGGCCAGTACCCGGATGTAGGCCCAATATGCGGCGTGATCCTCAGCTCCACGTCGCTATACGGCATCCCGGGCCCCTGCGGGACGAGGCTCGAAAGCCAGCCGGCTCGGTCGGCACATCATCGGCATCATATCTCTCCGCTCCCATGGGCCCTCCTTTGAAGGAAAGCCGGTGATCGCGGCAAAGTCAGGTAGGCGTCCTGTCACCTCGCCCCGGCTCGGGTGGAAGGTGTGGGTGGTATCCACCAATACTCGAGATAAACCCGGGAAGACACTCTTGTTCTTCCTCGTGTCGACACTCCGACCCGGGTTCTCAACGAACACCTAGGCCGAAGCATAAACCGGCCTCGGGGACTCGGCCTACCGTCCACGGAAATATCGGGCATCCATTGCCATAGCTCCACAGCCGACCTCGAGCGATCCCGAGTCTTCATCCTCTTGGCCTTCCGGCCATAAGCTCCCGCATCCTGCAGGTAAACACAGCAAAGGTACGTCAATCACAGTACTTAATATAAAGGCACATATAACCCGTCACAAAACACGGCACATATTGCACATAATTTTCACATACATTATACATATAACTTTTCCATGTAACCCGTCACAAAACACGGCACACAATGCACATATTTCTCACATATAATATAATGCACATAATTTTCACATATATCATGCATATAATTTTTCCCATGCAGTCCGTCACAAAAACACGGCACACACTGTACACATTTTCTCAAAAGAAAAAAGGGGGGGGGGGATTAAACCCTACACGACACATTTTCTAAAGAAAATCCGTCCCAACACAGCACATATTGCACATACTTTCCCCACAGAGTCCGTCACCCAAAAACACGGCATGACACATATGCATAACACATTTTTCAAAAAAAATCCGTCCCTACACGGCACACACTTTCAGACAAAACCCGTCACAAAACACGGCACATGTCACATTTTTCACAAAAAATTATCACTACACGATAATTTTTCTCACAATGTACATACATAAATAGCATTAGGTACAAAACACCAAAGCATGCAATTCACTAGATAGGCACTTTATTTTCACAAATAAGAGCTAATCTACACATTTCTGCACAAAATACACATACCCACAATTTTTACATGTCCATTTTCAACAATTCATCAAGAATTTCACAAAAAGGCATAAAATAAAATAAAAATTCAAAAAAAATGCGAAAAACTAAAACCTAGTTCTAGCATTCAAAAATTCGAGCAGGGAATCAAAACGGAGCAGATTTCTTACCTCCCCGACGTTCATGGAGCGACGATTGTGCACCTCCGGATTCGGATACAAAACATCCGGGTTCTTCGAAGATGGAACGAACGAAATCCAATTCCTTTGGAGCTCCATTCATTTGCTCAACCACTTCCCGATTGCGTTGACGACGACTCCTTCGAGATCCTTCGGCCATGGCAAGCAATTCAAGCAAAAATCTTTGATTTTGGTTAACAAATGGAGGTTTTTCCTCTCTCTCTCTCGCCTGGTTTACGCTGGAAGAAGAAGGAATGGGGAAGGGCTCGGTCATTTAAACTTTGGTCAAAGCTCTGGAGCTGTAAAAAACAAAGGTGGTCCGTACGGACCTCTTTTATAACCAGGTTGATCCGTACGGACCTCTTTGCAAGGGTGGCCAAATTACTTTCACCTGCCCTTATAATCTTTGCCCCTGCTGTCCTAAGGCCTTTTCCGGCAAATCCAAGTGCAGAATGGTCCCTAACCCTTCAATTCAACCACCTGACCATCGGCGTAAGACCGGTCCTCGCCCCCTTGACGGCAAATCAACCAGGCCATCGGCGTAAGGCAGGTCCTCGCCCCCTTCAACGGCAATTGTCAATCCCGGCCGTCGGCGTAAGACCGGTCTCGCCAGCTTCAACGGCAATTCAATCCCGGCCGTCGGCGTAAGACCGGTCTCGCCAGCTCCAACGGCAATTCAATCCCGGCCGTCGGCGTAAGACCGGTCCTCGCCCAGCCAACGGCAATTCAATCCCTGGCCGTCAGCGTAAGACCGGACCTCGCCCTTCAACGGCAATTCAACCACCGCCATCGTCGTAAGACCGGTCCTTTCGCCCGCCCTTTCAACGGCAATTCAATCCCCGCCGTCGGGCGTAAGAGGTCCTCGCCACCTCCAACGGCAATTCAATCCCGGCCGTCAAGCGTAAAGGCGGACCTCGCCCACTTCAACGGCAATTCAACCACCGGCCGTCAAGCGTAAGACCGGACCTCGCCCACTTCAACGGCAAATCAACCACCGGCCGTCATCGTAAGACCGGTCCTCGCCCACTTCAACGGCAATTCAATCCCCGGCCGTCAGCATAAGACCGGTCCTCGCCCACTCCAACGGCAATCCAAGACGCCCGACGGCAATTCAAGAAGGAGCCAACACCTCCCAGCACAAATATCAAGGCACAAGACGCCTCCAAACGCTCAACGACAACTCAACCACTGGCCCTCAAAGGAGGTCCGAAGTCATCTTCCCAACAGGAAAGGGCCCCTACAAGGTCACGCATCCCCAGCAATTCAAGCACCGGCAGTCAGATGTAAGCCCGAACTTCGCCCACTTCAACGGCAGCGCAAGCACCGGCCATCAAAGTAAGCCCGAGCTCCTCCCCCAACAAGTCGAAAGGGAAGTCATACAGGACTGCATATCCCCAGCACCGGCCATCATCCTTGCCCACTCAACGGCAAAACAAGCACAAGAAGGAGCCAACACCTCCGAGTACAAGTCCCAAGGCACGAAGCGCCTCCAAAACGCCAAATGGTGAAGCAATCACCGACCATCATCCTTGCCCACTCAACGGCAAAACAAGCACAAGAAGGAGCCAACACCTCCGAGTACAAGTCCCAAGGCACGAAGCGCCTCCAAAACGCCAAATGGTGAAGCAATCACCGACCGTCATCCTTGCCCACTTCAACGGCGGCGCCAGCACCTGATCATCGTAAGTCCAACCTTCTACTCAACATGCAAAAACACAAAGGCATCTACGCCTCTCGAAGCACAAGGCAGCCATGCCTCCACAACTGCGGCTAGAAGACGATTCAAAGTCCTCGCGCATTACATCAAACTGCGGCTAGAAGACGATTCAAAGTCCTCGCGCATTACATCAACTGCGGCTAGAAGACGATTCAAAGTCCTCGCGCATTACATCAAACCGCCGCCAGATGACGATTCAAAGTCCTCCAGCGTGGCACGGCCGCTGCCGGATGACGATTCAAAGTCCTCCGTGGCACCAACCGCCGCAAGACGATTCAAAGTCCTCCGGCCGTGGCACCAACCGGCCGCCGATGACGATTCAAAGTCCTCTGGGGCCAGGCACCAACCGCCGCTGTAAGACGATTCAAAGTCCTCCGGTGGCACCAACCGCCGCCAGGATGACGATTCAAAGTCCTCCGGCGTGGCACCAACCGCAACCGAAGACGATTCAAAGTCTCCTCCGTGGCACCAACCGCAACCGTAAGACGATTCAAAGTCCTCCACGTGGCACCAACCGCAACCGTAAGACGATTCAAAGTCCTCCGACGTGGCACCAACCGCAACCGAAGACGATTCAAAGTCCTCCAGCCGTGGCACCAACCGCAACTGCAAGACGATTCAAAGTCCTCCGGCGTGGCACCAACCGCAATCGGAAGACGATTCAAGTCCTCACTCTATCTCCGGCCCGAAGGCCTTAAACCACCCGATTAGGAAAATCGTAAAATTTCCATCCCAGACACCACCACGTCCTCACAATTGACCTCGGCGGTCACCACATCTCGGGACACCACCACGTCCTTACCACGACCTCGGCGGTCACACAACACCTCGTGGCACCACCACGCCCACATGCACTCACAAATTCACGACACTCGAACTACGACCCTGTGCTTGATTCCCGCTGAGGATACGTAGGAATCCTATCACGGGGTCCGGCCTACGACCTATACGGTCACCTAGGACACCACCACGTCCTCCACATCGACCTATGCGGTCACCCAGACACCACCACGTCCTCACCACACGACCTCGGCGGTCACTGACAACTCCGGGGCACCACCACGCCCGCATTCACAAAACACTCACCCCACACCCGAACTACGACCGGGCTTGATTCCCGCCGTGGATACGTAGGAATCCTATCACAGGTCCCGGCCTATTGACCTAAACGGTCACACAAAAGGACACCACCACGTCCTCACATTGACCCTCACGGTCACTTCCTCTCCCACGCGATCCGAATTAGGACTCCTTATCTTATCGGCGACCCCACTTCTTTCATAAGTGACGTCGTCGAGGGCTTCTGTAAGTACCCTGTCTGGATCACCCTTTTCAAACACACGGAAACACCGCACTCATCCCACGTAGTCTCGGACACCTCCCTCTTCTCTCTTCCTCCCTTAGCCTTCTGGCTCCCCTCTAAGTCCTCTTGAGGCACTCCCGGCCCCTTTCGGATCCTTCCGAGGCCTTCCGAGCTCCCTTGTGGTGCTCCGAAACCTCCCCGAGCGCTCCCGCGACGCTCCCGCGCTGCCCCGAGGCACTCTCGAGGTACTCTGAGGCCCCTCGTGGTACTCCGAGGCCTTGCACAGTCTTTCCACGGTGTCCCGCTCTTTCCGAGTCAAACCGACGATCCCAAATCACGCCGAAACTCTGCCCAGGTGACTCCCGCCACCACAACGCACGCCGAAACTCGCCCGAGTGATCCCGACGATCCCCACGCACGCCGAACCTCTGCCCGCCCGAACGCAGCCAAGAACCTCAACTCACGCCGAAACTACGTCCGCGGACAACCGCATCTCCGAAGCAATCCCGATCCGTACCGGAACGCTACTCCGACCTCAAACACCATTCCCCAGCGGAAGACAGACACGAACCAACATTGGTAAGGCTTCCTTCCTATACTATTTCAATACATTTCCATACATAGCATACGATGTAGACATCCGATACAGCATGCATTTTTAAAAGCACACACACACACACACACAACATTTAAAGGATATTAGGGGTATCCGAAAGACTCGTTTTACGAGGCTACTCGGGTGAGCTCTAATATTCTAATATTCTCTTCCCGGGGAGTCATCTGACCTCCGAACTCAAAATCTCATCACACAAAAAACAGTTTAAAATTATCTTTAAACTGATGCCCTTTTTCAATGTTTTGGGCTTAATAAAAACGGCGTGGCGACTCTACAAATGCGAAAACAAACGGCGAGACACCTCCAACCCGAAAACGCTGCAAAGCGGGGGAAATGCCAGATGCCGGGGCCGCGAGGCCTGCTCGGATCCGGGTAATTTCAATATGCGAGCAAATTACTTGGAAAAGTATAGAGGGGAAGGGTTGAAGTATCTGTTTTGGAGAGCGGGTAGAGCAACTCAAGATAGAAAATTGAAATCTATCTTAGAGAGTATCCGTGGAATTAAGCCCGAGGCAATTGCATGGTTTCAGCATTTGGATGCCAGAAAATGGACATTGGCACACGATGGTGGTTACAGGTATGGCATCATGACTACCAACATGTCTGAGGTTTTCAACGGTGTGATGAAGGGAGCTCGTGGGATGCCAATCACAGCAATTGTTGAAATTGCCTTCTACCGTTGTGTGGAGTACTTTCAAGTAAGGCATGGATTTTCAATCAATGCCTTAGGAGGTAATCCTGATAACCCTAACATCAATCCCCGACACCAATTCAGCCAGAAAGTCAATTATCACTACTTGAAGAACACCACAAAAGCGGTAACACATCACGTCAGGAGGTTCAACAATCACGAAATGGGAGTGTATCAAGTGACAACCGCACGTCAGGGTGATCACGGAGGAAATATACAGATTGTCCGACTTAATGAGCGCACCTGCACATGTGGTAAATGGGTTGCCTATCGCATGCCTTGTTCCCATCTCCTTGCTTGTTGTTCTGCACAAAATCTTGATGGTCGAGATTTCGTTTCTCAATATTACACCGATGGGGAATACTACAAGACATGGAAGGGGACATTTGAACCAATCGAGCATGAGGACTATTGGGGCGTGGATGGTTTGGTGCCCAGTTTCTTCCCTAATCCCCTACTTCGACGTTCTGCGAAGTTCGGACGACCTAGATCAAGACGCTTTCATAATTCTATGAACTTTCAAGCAGATAAACGGAAGACTATGTGTTCATCATGCCATCAGGAAGGGCACAATCGTCGTAGATGCCTGAGGGGCATGATGAAGTAGTTCGGCTCTCTTAGTCGATAACGGATCTGCGGCCTCACACATTTCAATCGCTCCCAAGCCCAAATCTATATCAAATAAATGTATATCAAATACTATAAATAATGCCGCAAATTTGAAATAAATCTTAAAAACATAATGAACATTAAAATGAAATAAAATACCTGTAGAACGTTGAGAAATCCTCCGCACTGTTTCGTCTGAGGGTCTGTGAGGACCCCGACCCGGAACCTACACGTGTCCCGAGCTGGAGCGTCCTCAAACTAACCCAAATTTCCTTAACTTTTAAAACTTTGATTTAACTTTCAAATATAAACATAATTGTCATAACCATTTCAAACTAACTCTACACCTTTCCACAATGGAGAAAGAGTTGACCAACTTTGAAAGTAAGAAACTGTTTTAGTTACAAAAAGACATCGGTTATAACATAAAATTAAGGTTTATAAATACAACTCCATAAATGAATTATACCCAAAATATACTTTCTATGCCAACCTATTCATACCCCGACAATTCCCAAAATCACTTCCAAATTCCTCACCGCCCTTACTTGGCCGGTCCGCCTGTCTCGGAATCTAAAAACATTAAAGGGAGAGGGGTGAGAATAAATCTCAGCAAACTATTATGAATGAAGCAATATGCCAGGTAAGATGCAACACATAACAAGGTACTTCTCACATATTGGTAAAACAAAGAACACCTTCCGTTACCTTTGTTTACCTTTCCCGTCCGAATCATAAGTCGTATCACTTTGTGGGCATAATACTCCACTATTTACGTGAATGCATATCCACCGTAACCAATATCATATAACCGAGACAGCTTATGATTATAACTCATCTCACGTGAACCGCTTAGGCATATTCACATCTTATAAGACCCGTTTTTCGGGGAACCAAATAAGATAGTAGCAACTCACGTAAGGCTTTCGGCTCAATACGGATGCTATAACCCCGATCTGTGGCCGCATAGGGGAGAGGTCACAGTATGATGGACCTTCAATCACTTAGAGAACAAATCAATAATTGATTGAATTCCATTATACCCCCCAATCACATAAAATATAAACACGTTCAAGCACATAATAGATACTTGAACTATAATCCACAAAGGGGATAAACAACATAGCAACATGGTAAAATATACTCATGTTCAACCAATATCATAGTGCAACATTTATGTAATACACTAAGCATAATACCAACCATGAATATGTATTCAAGTGAAGTAACAAAGTATCAGTAATTAACCACACTTAGACAATATTCAATAATAAATGATCTCTATAAGGATCCAAGCTAACTTTACCAAGTGAAAGTCATTACACAATCTTAGATAACAATAATAACAGTTCACTATCTACTTCCCAAGTTCTAACCACATTGGTGAAGTACGAATCAAACTTAACAACCATTTTCCGGACAATAATCCCTGTTACAAGGGCTCTATAAAGATTCAAGTTAAATTTATCAAGTGGAAGTCACAATGCTTAAGTGGCCCAACTCCTACATTAATCTAGGTTGAGAAGGGTTGATTCATATCCAAATTTGATTTGGTTCCATTAATTTATAGTAGTTAGTATTCATGCCACTAAGTTGTTGGTAAATCAGTAAGAAAGGAGGCTAAGAAGGTTCTGGCATTATGGGCGACCGCCCATGCCACTTGGGCGACCGCCCAAGTGGTTTTCAAAACAATCCAACTTGCTGCCCTCTTGGGCGCCCGCACATAGCCTCTTGGGCGACCGCCCAAGAGGGATTTCTAAGAGTCCCAATTCTGCCTAGATGGGCGGCCGCTCATCACCACTTGGGCGACCGCCCAAGACCTCTGTCCAGCCAAATAATTTTCCAAACCCTTGTTTACCTAGGTTCTTTTCCCTTTTTAATCTTCTTTAATTTCATGATCACCAAAAGAGTTTCCTAACTTTTCAAACCTCATCCTAAATCATTTAAACCCACAATAACATAAACTTAGCTTATTTTCCACAAGATTTCCAATCCCTTTTCCTAACACATTTCAAGTTAAACCTTCTAAACTAACTCCATACATTTCTTACACTCTAAATCCACTTTTATGAACAAGAGCATCATTCTATGTCAATTACCAATTCCCAATTCCCAGAAGGGTTCCAAGGCACTCAACAAATCAATATAACAACAACAACAACATTCAATAGTTCATGAACATTTAATGAAGGGAAAGGTCATAATAACTCACCTTAGGATTTTAGGATGAAATGATGATCTTCTTAGCTTGATTGATTCCTCTAGTTGTCCCAAGCTCAAAAGTACACTCGGATTTGAAAATGGAGGAGGATTGCACTCTCTAAGGGCTTGGAAGAAGAGGTATTTTGGAGAAGGCTTCCATGGTTTCTTGATATAGAGGAAGAAGAAAAATGAAGGAGAAGGAAGGAGGAGGTGAATAAAAAGGGACAAGGGAGTATGGGAGGAGTAAGGTGTTTATTGACTATTAGGGGAGAAAGTTGAGGGAAATAAGGAGGAGGTGATGGCCCCCCATCCCCAAATAAATCAAGACTTTCACCTCCACACTCAACCCATTTAAAATTAAAGAGAAGAAATTTAATCCTTTACTTCCTTTCTACTACTCACATTTTATTTGTTTTATCCATTTTCTATTATTATACTTCTCCCAAAATGCTTTATTTTAATTCCTTGAAATCTTAAGGATTCTAAATTATTTCCCAACCATCTCATCTTAATTTTAAGAAATTAAGGACATAAAATGAACACATAATATTAACAATAATATTAAGATCAAATAGTATGATACTAAAATTGTGCCTAGGATTGGGGTCGTTACACTCACTCCCCCTTAAAGAAAATTCGTCCCGAATTTAAAAAAAAATTATTACCTAAATGTTCAACCAGCCTCGGTTACTTATGTATACCTCAGACTCCAATTCCCAAATAGTCTCTTCAATGTTGTGATTCCTTCCCACGATTTCTAATTCCATTAATAATGCGATATTACCTTTAAAACTCCAAATACTCTATAAGCTACTCCAAGCCAGTCTCTTAGTCAAATTATCAACCCTTTCTAAAACTTCAAATGGATTAACAAACTTTGGCGCCAATTTACCTTAGGCTTTGCTTCACTAACCTCACCCCAACAAATTAGAGATCGATATTTTCTTCCCGAACCACACCTCATAAGGTTTTATCTCAATGCTAGAATGATAACTGATATTATACATACCCAAACACTGGTAATCCTACTTCCTATCGGCTACTAACATCCATTGTACATGCCCGTATCATATCCTCAACAATAAGTAACGATTTCTCAAATTTTTCACAAGGTTAAACTTAATAGCATTCATACATTCCAAAAGGACCTTCCCCAATTGATGTCTATCCAATCCATTTAATACTATGGGATTTATACCATCAAACTATCCCCTAACATATATGAGGACTTGATCAAAGAATCTCATCACTATATTCCTATATAATGAGTAGGAACTACAACTCAACTTTCTATAAACAAAACAACATACCCTTTTTACTTCCAAGGTAACTCAATCACAAAATCTGTCGTGATAATACTCTCAAGTTCAATCTAGAACTCTAAATGTTCTAACAAATCTTCCAACGTCAAAATTCTATTTCCACATTTGTGCTCAAATCACCTTATGTCTCGACTCACTTGAAACGAGTTAGTTCAATTATCTTATCCGCAGTTCTCATAATACAACATTAAACAATTGCCTATGGAATAATAAATATGGACATGCTAATAAGACCCTGATTCCACGAACGGAATATTGGTCAACTATCTATCACGATTCAATGTTCCAATTATGTTCAGGTCCAGTGACAGATCAATATTCAAATTAAATGGCTGGCCGCCCACAACGGAGCCGATCCAACTCCAATACAAAAACCAAGTCTACTGCGACCGTCACATTAATAACCCCACAATTTATCAAGTCATTTCTCGGATCGAAACTTTAATACAATCAATCATTATAGGGGAACTAGGTTGCCTTTCCACTTGTTTCTTTACAAATTATAACTTTAGAATATCAAGTCTTTCTAAAATTTACAACATCTTTCAGAATTCCAAGGATAGATGAAAAGAGATCCCGTGAGACTCGAATGGTTTATTTATTTAAAACTGTCCCATACCAGTTTTAATTAACTAAATCACTCACAATTTTAAGAGATTTTCAAAAGATTGATAAGCTAACAAAATAACTCGAGTGATTTAATTATCTACAACCGTCCCATACCAGTGGTAGATAGTTAAATTACTCACAGATTTTAATGTACACAAAAACGGTTTACTGACCTTATTAAATCAACTATCCTCGAAGGGCACAATTGCTCATACCGAAGTTCAATATACCATCCAAAGTTGTAAAGCACATTTAAAACAATTCTAACAAAATATTCTTGTTTGACCTCTATTTCTAGTGTAGCCACCACTCATAATATTTATACTTAGTCAAATTATCTATAAGAAAACAAAATCTCGAAATACTACTACTATCTACTATAATTCACTAAAACATTCATTAAGATAATAAACTTGGTAAATCATCCTCAATTCAATAATTCCTCAAGTTGAATATTCAACTCTTTTACTAAATTCGAGTCATCTATTCCCTACCTTTAATATTGGTATTGTACTTAGTAACAACGTATTGCATACATCAAGTTTCCGATCAATTACCATGATTTCCTAATAAGAAGATATAATTGGACTCACATAAATCAATCATCCCCAAATTGCGATTAAACATTAACAGCGTAAACTAACTCACCTCTCGTTAACCATCAACAACTCAAAATCCGCATAAAGTCAATACCTTCCCAAGCATCACCTCACTCTCTCATATGAGTCACACAACTAAATCAACACATAGGGTATAATCATCCTAAAGTTTTCTGCCTTCCAATAAGATTTATCCTCATTTTACCTTCTCAACTAATGATAATCGTTTCTCAAAACAAACCATATACCTATATTACCAATTCCTGAAGTTGATCCTTTAAATCACCAATAACTATATCTATTATACTTCTTCACATTTACCCTATTTACCTCTCCATAACTAATATACAACCTCAAACCAAAACGGTCATACTAGATACAAATGTTGTCTTAAGTATATCCTTACAACAAATATTCACTACAATTGTAACATCCCAAAATTCAACTAATAACCATTGAGTATTCTACTAGTTTCTAAAATCGATATACACATCCTCAACGAGTGATAACGAATACTTATTCTTCACAAGCTTACTAATTTGAGATCTCCATAATCTATAAATAACCACCAAGTATCATCTTTTCTAAATATGGTAACAATTCATTCTTACGGAAATTCGCTGAGCTTATTATTTTCTTTATCGAATAATTTCCCAAGTTGAGTCATCAATTTCATTATCCCAATTAGTGTCCTCTATCTAGGGATCCGAATACCAAAATAGTACCTTATCTCAACTCAAAGCCTCAATATCCTGGTATGATACCTGATGGGAACCCATTTGAAACCCACATGGAAAACACCACTTAGTCAACTTATAGGGTGATATCACCTACAGGAATATCTGATTTCTTGTTCAAATAGTAGCAAGAATACAATCAATCTCTCATTAGAGAATATACTTATAGCACATAAAGCAAAGATATATCAGTTTCATAAGATCTCGTACTCGCGATATTCTATAACCTACATAATCCCACTTAAACTATCACTTTCCATACTAGTCTCATATATCTAGTCTCCACCACGAGACACCAATGTATAAATACTCACGCAAGTTATTCAACCATAAACCACTCTTAATTAGGCCATATACCTAACCTCAACTAAGAGTTCACCAATTTATTTACCACCTGTACATGAGATAATTCAAGGTTCTTTTACTTAAATATAACACATAACCCAAATAACCTTCACATTCTTTAGTCCATACTTTCGAGATTTACGCATATATGACATAATATCAATAGATAACTTATCCGCCTCAACTACACACGGAGGCAAATCAAACATAGATAAGGAGACTTGTTTCTTGCGACAGTCCTCCCCAAACACAACAACTACTCAAATAGTTCAGGTCAATATGACAATAATTCACGGATTGGTATCTCTACCACATCCACCGGCAATCCATGCCCCCTTAATCACAATTACCATGATAATCAAGAATGATTCGAGGTACTCTCCCGTAAGAGTAGAACCTCCAGTACATAAGGCAACTCTTAGACCATTTATGCAAATAAAGCGAAATATAATGCCACATGAGAACAACATGAACAGGAATTTAGAAAAGTATGATCCCTAATTCCGGAGACAGGTAATATACCTCAAATGATTGTGGAGGAATCTATCTCTCCATATTGCTCACATTTCCTTAATTTCTTGGTTGGTCATTATCATTTTCTATCATTGAACAAATTCCTGCATTAAACCCTCGACGTCAGTTATCACACACTCTCACTCAGCTAGACTCTACCCGAGAACTCTAACCGAGCTACGATACCAAGCATGAGGACCCCGACCCGAACCTACACGTGTCCCGAGCTGGAGCGTCCTCAAACTAACCCAAATTTCCTTAACTTTTAAAACTTTGATTTAACTTTCAAATATAAACATAATTGTCATAACCATTTCAAACTAACTCTACACCTTTCCACAATGGAGAAAGAGTTGACCAACTTTGAAAGTAAGAAACTGTTTTAGTTACAAAAAGACATCGGTTATAACATAAAATTAAGGTTTATAAATACAACTCCATAAATGAATTATACCCAAAATATACTTTCTATGCCAACCTATTCATACCCCGATAATTCCCAAAATCACTTCCAAACTCCTCACCGCCCTTACTTGGCCGGTCCGCCTGTCTCGGAATCTAAAAACATTAAAGGGAGAGGGGTGAGAATAAATCTCAGCAAGCTATTATGAATGCAGCAATATGCCAGGTAAGATGCAACACATAACAAGGTACATCTCACATATTGGTAAAACAAGAACACCTTCCGTTACCTTTGTTTACCTTTTCCGTCTCGAATCATAAGTCGTATCACGTGGGCATAATACTCCACTATTTCCTGTGAATGCATATCCACCGTAACCAATATCATATAACCGAGACAGTTATGATTATAACTCATCTCCGTGAACCGCTTAGGCATATTCACATCTTATAAGACCCGTTTTTCAGTGGAACCAAATAAGATAGTAGCAACTCGTAAGGCTTTCGGCTCAATACGGATGTTATAACCCCAGTCTGTGGCCGCAGAGGGGGAGAGGTCACAGGTATGATGGACCTTCAATCACTTAGAGAACAAATCAATAATTGATTGAATTCCATTATACCCCCCAATCACATAAAACATAAACACGTTCAAGCACATAATAGATACTTGAACTATAATCCACAAAGGGATAAACAACATAGCAACACGGTAAAATATACTCATGTTCAACCAATATCATAGTGCAACATTTATGTAATACACTAAGCATAATACCAACCATGAATATGTATTCAAGTGAAGTAACAAAGTATCGCAATTAACCACACTTAGACAATATTCAATAATAAATGATCTCTATAAGGATCCAAGCTAACTTTACCAAGTGAAAGTCATTACACAATCTTAGATAACTATAATAACAGTTCACTATCTACTTCCCAAGTTCTAACCACATTGGTGAAGTACGAATCAAACTTAACAACCATTTTCCGGACAATAATCCCTGTTACAAGGGCTCTATAAAGATTCAAGTTAAATTTATCAAGTGGAAGTCGCAATGCTTAAGTGGCCCAACTCCTACATTAATCTAGGTTGAGAAGGGTTGATTTATATCCAAATTTGATTTGGTTCCATTAATTTATAGTAGTTAGTATTCATGCCACTAAGTTGTTGGTAAATCAGTAAGAAAGGAGGCTAAGAAGGTTCTGGCATTATGGGCGACCGCCCATGCCACTTGGGCGACCGCCCAAGTGGTTTTCAAAACAATCCAACTTGCTGCCCTCTTGGGCGCCCGCACATAGCCTCTTGGGCGACCGCCCAAGAGGGATTTCTAAGAGTCCCAATTCTGCCTAGATGACGGCCGCTCATCACCACTTGGGCGACCGCCCAAGACCTCTGTCCAGCCAAATATTTTCCAAACCCTTGTTTACCTAGGTTCTTTTTCCTTTTTAATCTTCTTTAATTTCATGATCACCAAAAGAGTTTCCTAACTTTTCAAACCTCACCCTAAATCATTTAAACCCACAATAACATAAACCTAGCTTATTTTCCACAAGATTTCCAACCCCTTTTCCTAACACATTTCAAGTTAAACCTTCTAAACTAACTCCATCCATTTCTTACACTCTAAATCCACTTCTATGAACAAGAGCATCATTCTATGTCAATTACCAATTCCCAATTCCCAGAAGGGTTCCAAGGCACTCAACAAATCAATATAACAACAACAACAACATTCAATAGTTCATGAACATTTAATGAAGGGAAAGGTCATAATAACTCACCTTAGGATTTTAGGATGAAATGATGATCTTCTTAGCTTGATTGATTCCTCTAGTTGTCCCAAGCTCAAAAGTACACTCGGATTTGAAAATGGAGGAGGATTGCACTCTCTAAGGGCTTGGAAGAAGAGGTATTTTGGAGAAGGCTTCCATGGTTTCTTGATATAGAGGAAGAAGAAAAATGAAGGAGAAGGAAGGAGGAGGTGAATAAAAAGGGACAAGGGAGTATGGGAGGAGTAAGGTGTTTATTGACTATTAGGGGAGAAAGTTGAGGGAAATAAGGGGGAGGTGATGGCCCCCCATTCCCAAATAAATCAAGACTTTCACCTCCACACTCAACCCATTTAAAATTAAAGAGAAGAAATTTAATCCTTTACTTCCTTTCTACTACTCACATTTTATTTGTTTTATCCATTTTCTATTATTATACTTCTCCCAAAATGCTTTATTTTAATTCCTTGAAATTTTAAGGATTCTAAATTATTTCCCAACCATCTCATCTTAATTTTAAGAAATTAAGGACATAAAATGAACACATAATATTAACAATAATATTAAGATCAAATAGTATGATACTAAAATTGTGCCTAGGATTGGGGTCGTTACAGGGTCTGTCGCACTACATAACTCTCGATACAGGAAAGCAAGCGCAGCACTCCCCCAACTGTACTGGCTGACCCTAGAAACATCACTAAGCAGAGGGAGATAACATAGCTTAACCTTGTTGTTCGTACGATCAGGCATGATCGTAGAACCCAAGGCAAGCAAGATATACGCCCGTACGTACTAATCCACAATCTCTGGAGCAGTATCATCATTGAGGTCACTAAAGTGTGGGAAACGTACGGTAATCCACCGGAGCTTCGCATCGCTCCCATCTAGATCTCCGTCACTGTGGACAGCCTAAATACTCTGACGGGCGGCCCGCCGCCTATATGTACCAAAACCCATCATCGTGTAATAGCATCCCCATCAATCGGCAACCCGCAAATCATGCCGATATCCTGTAGGGTGATCGTCATCTCACCAACCGGGAGATGGAACGTATGGGTCTCCGGACGCCATCTCTCGATCAAAGCCTCCAAAGAATGCAAAAATCATACCGTATCCTCCCTATATAGTGTACTCCACCGAATCCGCACTGCCGGTCTCAACAATATCACAGAGCTAATTCGCACGGCAAGGCGGCACCATGACGAAAAGGAGGGGACTAGAAACCTCCCACCCGACCAAATATACCTAGCCCTATGCTCCGCATGCCTGGGTCGTAATGCATGTATCGATAGGCCTGGATCAATGAACGCTTCCATCTATTTATTTCAATATCAAGGTTGGATATTGTTCTATAAGGCAAGAAAATAAATAAGAGAATACAAAAGTGTAATTACTAGTACGTGACATTGTAATCCAAAGTTATCCCACACTTCCAAGAAGTGCCTGTGGGAAAGTTCTTGGTTTCCAGCCTATATACTAAGTAATACTTCAAAAGTAATCCTCATGCGGTTTTGAAAAAAAGGATGCAGTTTTTTTTATAAAAAAAGTTTGAACAATAAATCATATTTTAAGGGTTTGGGGTAGACCTATCTGATTTAGGGTTTAGGGTTTGGGGTATAAGTATATGAGATTTCGGATGTTGTTATATGTATATTAATTTCTATTCTATTTTTCTATCTCACTAATAATTCCTATCCTATTATTTATACTTACAACAATATCTTAGTCCTATGTTTCTATCTCACTAATAATTCCCATTATTTATACTTACAACAACATCTTAGTCCTATTTTTCAATTTCAAAATGGGACTGAGGGCTACAAATTTTACATCTTTTTAACGGCATTATAAGCACTAACAGTGACTTTAAGAAATTTATAAAATTTGGAATTTAAATTTTTTTGAATTTAAATTAGTTGTATAACTTTTTGCCTCTTCTGTATTTTATGGCATTAGGGTTTATTAACAATGTGTAAGAATAACAATATAGCACTTCTTGTGCTGAGTTTCTTTTTTGAATTATGCACTCCCTCATTTTCTAAATGAGACATCCATTTTAAAATTTTCTCTCTGACCAAAGTCCTTTATGACCTTTCTCTGCATATCCTCCCAAATATATTCTTAATGGGTACCTTTTATATTCCCTTTTTTTATTGTCTTGTCAAAAACTAAATTTACTACTCAGTCCGTCCCATAATAATAAGCATCTCAAATGTAGTCTCATTTCAATGCTTTTCGCGATAGACTAAAGCATCACAGAATGGAATAAAAAATAAAATTTACACCAAAACATTATAGAAAAAATGGGAATAACAATATTTCCAACCAAAAAAAAAAAATCCTAAATTGCAATGTCATAAAAAAAATCAAAAAAATTCGGAATTAAATAAAAATTAGTCACATAAATGGGAATAACAATATTTCAACAACAAATCAACCAAAAAAATCCTAAATTGCAATGTTCTTCTTCTTGGCAATATAGAAATTCGGAATTAAAAAAGGGCCAAAATTCGGAATTAAATAAAAATTAGTCACATAAATGGGAATAACAATATTTCAACAACAAATCAACCAAAAAAAATCCTAAATTGCAATGTTCTTCTTCTTGGCAATATAGAAATTCGAATTTAAAAAAAAAAAATCATAAATTATAAGTAAATGAATAATAAAATCAAAACTAAAATTCAACTTAATATAGAAATTTAAACTTACAATTAAGAAAAAGGTTGAATTTCTTGGCAAAATCCTTGGCTTGGCTCGAAGTGTTCTTCTTCTTCCTTGGCTTGCGGCGGCTATGGAGATGGAGAAGTTATAAGTTTTTTTGTTTTGTTTGGTTGAATGCGTGAACTGAGAAGGGTGAAGGTTTTAAATTAAACTCGCTACACGGTGTAGCGAGTTTGACTTAAATCTGGTCAAAACTCGCTACACCGTGTAGCGAGTTTAGTTTAATTAAATGCCCTAATTAATTTTTCAACGGCCTAAATTAATTACTCTAAACTCGCTACACGGTGTAGCGAGTTTTGACAAACCCTAGTCAAACTCGCTACACGGTGTAGCGAGTTTCAAAAAAGTGGACATTCTGGGCAATAGTTTGAACAGTAAGTCATTTTGATAAATAAAAAAGTAAAACGGAATTATTTGAGAAAAAATTCTATATTAATAGAGTTAGATGCTACTATATTATCAAATTTATTATATTTATTAGTGTTTGTTAATTTATTGAAAATACTAAATAATATTTTGAAGAAGTTATTAGTAAGTATTTCTAATATTATGTTAATATTTTCTAGTTTCTGCATTCCTATATTAAAAATTAAAAGTAACTAGTGTAGCACCCGTGCGTTAAACGCACGGATAAAAAGTTGTGACAACAAATTTATACAAATAAGAAAAGTGCAAAATATAATTTTTTTTTTTTTACAATGAATATAATTTTTCCCAAAAAACAATTACTTAAATTGAAGTGGCTGAATAAAATTAAAGAAAAAAAATCATTTTATGTGATTCAGAGGGGTAATTAGTAGCATTATTGTAGTATAAGTAGTGTCTCTTTTTTTTTTTTTTAAATAAAGAAAATATAAAAAAAGTTGGTCTAAATAATTCGATAAATCAATAGCTATTGTTATTTCTCCTTAGAATATGCTTAGCAAATTAACTGTCATTTTAGACTTGAGTAGGTCTGCTGAGAAACGCGTTTTTCCGTCCCTTATGGAGAAACGGGGCTTGGTTTGTCGCGCGACATACATAGCCAGTTTTTGGATATCCTATTCAAAGCTTCTGGATATCCAGAACATTGAATATGGATATCCAGAAGCTTTGAAAAGGATATCCAGAAACTAAAATATTTTTTCTGGATATCCTTTCCAAACTCTCGGATATCCGAACATTGAATATGGATATCCGTAAGCTTTGGAAAGGATATCCAGAAAAAATATTTTGGTTTCTGGATATCCTTTTCAAAGCTTCTGGATATCCATATGCAATGTTCTGGATATCCAGAAACTGAGGAAGTGATATCCAGTTGTTGTGGCTAAGTATGTCGCGCGACAAACTAAGCCCCGTTTCTCCATACGCGACGGAGAAACGCGTTTCTCCCCAGATTTTGTGTTTAGATTTCTGCCCATTTTAGAAATTAAGAATTTATCATGAAGAAATATTCAAAATTGATTGTTTGTAGGTGAAAACAGTTTTATGAATGTGATATTGGGGAGGAGGATAAAAAAGGTGCAAGAGTGTGAAATTGGGTGAAAGTGATCTTTTAAAAGAGAGAAATGAGTAATTAAGAAAATTTGAGGAAGCATTAATCATTAATTAAATTATTGGCTACTTGAAGGAAGCAATTAAAGATCTTCTACATTACTTTGAAATTGATGTACTTGAAATAGCTAAATTCTAGATTCATCTTTGTTTTGGAGGAAAAATGAATGCTCTTATGCACTTCCCTCTTTATATAATTATAGATGGCCTGCATAATATTGACAATTTTAATATAAACAATGTAAGGATGAAAAAAATGCAAATATAAAATAAAATCCTAGGTTAAAAGGAAATTAAAGATATATGTTTACTCTAAAAAAATATTTTTTTTTATATAAGGTAAGTATTTTGAATGAAATTTTATAATGATCGTAATTGAACCTTTTTAATTAGTAAATGTAGTGGATGAGTGAAAGTTAGAGTGAAAATAATACTTTCCTAAACAATTCCATTACCTTCTCAAATTGTCTAGGGATAATTGTGTCAAATCACGAATAATTAAAAAATGTAGTGACAATAATCTTTCACTTATATTTTTAGTTATAATTATTGAATTAATGATAAATGTATCAATTCAATTTTAACCATAAAATAAAATTCATTTGCGCTTTAGACATTCAGGCCCTGTCTTGTCGAGCGTTTTTGTTAAAACGGAGATTAAAAAACTCAGTTTTTTTTTATTAAGCGTATTAGTCGAGAGTTTTAGACCGTTGAATTTTAAAAAGTTGGGGATATTTTGGCCGCTCAAAATTATAGCGTCAAAAAATAAGCTCCGTTTTAAAAACTTTCCGTTTATAAACTGTGTACCAGACGAGCCCTCAATTATAGAGGGAATGAGTGTGAGGTGGATTAAATGTACTCTCGTCATCCCTGTTTAATTTTCCTTTGACACGAGAATTAAAATAAATAAATGTGTGAGTATCAAAAATAAGTAGAATAGAGAAAGTGGTAGATAATTTTTGTTGTGGAGATGATAATTGTATTTCATTGTCAATTTTTTTAAATAATAAAACAAATAAAAATCTTAAACTTGAACGTAGTACAAAGTAAATACTTTAAAACGGGACGTAGAGAGTATAAAAATTGCTTGACTCACACTTTATCTCATCAATTTATTACAATTTCCATGGTTTACATTTAAAGGGTTCATTAATTAAGAGTATTTTAGACATTCTTTTTGGGTTTCGTGCATTAGGTAAAGTTACATTGACCGCAAATCCGATTAAACTGTGTATTTTGAAAGCTTCAGTTTTGAAATTGCAATAATTAAAAAGGCTTGATGAATTTCAAATTATTGATTTAAAACCAAATCAAAAGATTAATTTGTGTAGTGAAACACAACTAAAGATGATTTAACAAGGAAGGTTCGAATTTTGAATGGGGAAATTGATTCAGACTAATTTTTATAAAGTAAAAAAAAAAAAAAAAAAAAAAAAAGGGAGAGGAAAGGAAAGGCCTGTTTGGATGTTGTGAATAAAATAGATATTTTGGCACGAAGAATCCCTCTCCTGCTTTTACTTCTTCCCGATGCCCATACCATTATCTCTGCTTATTGATTTATAAAAAAAACACAACCAAACGCGTCCCAGTTTACAAGGGATGTTTGTCGGAACGCTTAGTGTTGTCGCTGTGTTTGGATTGTCCGTGAGAAGTAGAAGAAAGGCTTTTTCTTTACTTGATCAAATTTTACTATTGTAATTACAAAATCCCGACAGTCACGGGCTCGGTTTTAGCACTGACAAGTCAAACATTATTTTCTGGAAGTAGATGATGTATTTTCTCCTTTTATTACTGTATTTGGTTTTAGTCCACATCTAGAATAGTATATCAACATTCATTCATTCCTTTGAAGATGAAGATATTATTATAATTATTACCCAAAAAAACGCAAGGATAGATTATAATCTTCAAATATAATTATTATAATATATTAAGTTATTAATTTATAAAATTAAATATAAAAAATTGGATCAGTCAAACTCATGTATAGTGAATGAGCATATAATCACAAACCGGCTCAATGCCTAACTTTGACTTCACAACCTTTAATGTGTGACACTAAACTACCAAAGTAATAAAGACCACCAGATTTTCTGAAATATTGTTCTATTTTTAAGTTATAAAAGAAAAAAAGAAAAACAGAAAAAAATATAGTGGAGATGGAATATCATAAATTTTCAATGTACACGATTTAATTTCAAAATTAAAAAGGTAGGCTCAATAAGGCTAGAACATATCGAAGATAGAGAGGGCATTATCATTTAAATGAACTTTATTTTCATATTTTCTTCTCTTTTTCTTCTACAACATTAAGATAAGATGGAGAATAGGTACGTTTCCCGACTTTATCAATTCTCAAACTTCTTCCGGACTTGAATATTTTGATATTAAAGGAATAAAAATATTCCAACACATGACCATTCAATAAATTTAAGAGGAACATCTCGTGAAACTGCGCCGACACTTTTGAAGACAAAAGAAACACCACAAAGATTTACCCCTAATTAGATTTGCAATGAATTATGTATTTTCATGGTGTTTTTTTTTTTTTTTGTAATTAAAGTGGGGAGTCTGGTGGATAAAGAATTTCGCACAATAAGAGTTCAATCATAATAAAAAAGGTAAAATGTAGGCAAACGTTATCATATATAATTGTAAGAGATTGTTTCAGGACTCGAATTCATGATTTTAAAATCATACTAAATGAAAAATATGATAGAAAATATAGGATTGAGCTTGTTGTAGTGTTACCACCTTCATCTACGAAAATTGAACATTCAAAAGTGTCATAATAACTTCATTTTCACAGGATCACCCCATCAAATTAAACAATTTTTAGAAGAATCAATAATAAAAACTCTCTCTCTCTCTCTCAATAATGGTGATGCTTCTTGATGCCATCTATAGAGCATTAGGAGAAAAGAGAACCTTTCACTTTCAAAATTCAAAACGAAAATTGATGGCTTACTTGCCGAGAGGATTAAGCGATATAGATAAAGCACCCAACACCTAACGGGCCTTGGCCCAGTGGTATCAAGGTGATTTCGAGAGGTCGCCGTTAGAATCCCCATGAAATTCTGCCAATTTCCTACGCTTGGTTTTAGGGTCGCTAGAAGCTTCCAGGCGCATCCAGGTGCGGTTAAGGAAAGCGGCATTCTTTGAGAGATTCTCGGTGTGGGGAGTTCAAATCTTGGCAGTGCAAAGTTCTGGAGAGCCCATTTGGTGTTGTAAGAGTGATGTAAATGCTCTTTGGCGGGAGCATGAAAGCGGCCAGTTTGGTGATGTAAGAGTGATGTAAATGCGCCTTGTAGGAGGGCTCACTTTGAGGCTCGGAGTATAAGGGGTCTTTTGCGCCACCATGCGTAGGGCGCATCCCGCGATTTACCTCCGCAGGTATCTTGTGGGCCGTCTGCAGTGTGGTCAGGATTAATCCGACGGCTCGAAAACCCGAGTATAAAAAAAAAAAAAAAAAAAGATAAAGCACCCAACAAAAAAGTTAACCTTTATTATTTCTCTAATGCAACACTTAGGTTGTGCTATGCTACTTCCGCCCCATAATAAATGGTGTATAATTAATAATAAATATTATACTTTTTATTTTGATTTATTTCAAAATAAATACAATATTATGTTTATAAATACGGAAAGTGTGGCTTACTATAATTTTATTATTGTGCAAAAAATATTCTAAAACATATTCTTTAAATATATTGACAAAACAATTACAATATTTATTTCAGTACAAGGAAAAGGATAGCCAGAGTCCCTTAAACAAAGCAATGCCAAAGTAATTGCATTAACTCCTCCTCCACTACCCGGCCAACCGTCCCACCCCCTTCCAAGAACCCTAAAACCATACCTACACGTACCCTTCCTCATTTACTAACCTTTTATCATTATCTAATCTTTTTCAAATCAGTATTAAATCATCACTTTCTCTCTCTGATTGATCAAAGACGACACCGTAAGTAATTTTATTTTAATTCAATGTTGAAATGAAACGTCATATCATATTACTGAAATGAAATAATATAACAATTCTATTAATTTAAGAAATTATCAAAATTGATTAAACTTTATTGATTGCTTAAAAAAATAAAAAACATTAATGATCAAGACAATAGTAAACACGACTCTATTATTTCCATTAATTATGGTCCCTACAAAAAAAAAAAAATAAAGGAAAAGAAAGATATTAGGTGGAAAATAATTAATTATTTTTAGTTAATCATCAGTGTATAAACATGTCATTAGTCATGTTAGTCAACATAACAAACTTTAATTAAGAGAAGCTTGATTTGATTGGGTGGAAGGATGGTAGGACAATACACAAATACTATGTTCATGCAATAAAAGACAATAAAACACGACTTCTCTTATATTTGTTAATTTAATTTCAATTATTGCATGTCCTATCCAAGTAGAAGAGATTTGCTTGAAAAACAATAGTTACGAATAGTACATTTGTTATTTATACAATACAAATTTCAAATTGATATTGAAGTCATAGTATAGTATGAGGGAGCATAAATGTGGTTTACTCACACACATTATATAGAACTTTAAAATATAATTTGTGATAAACAGTATAAATCGATATACGAACATCAGTTTGCCCGAGTTGGGCCCAAAAGAATTGGGCCATAAACATAATCCAATACACAAGTGACAGGGCCGAGGAACACCTTCCTCGTATGCCGAGGAGCATCACCTCGGCCTTACGTCAGCAACGTGCTCTGCATACTTGGCTCGTCATACTCCGAGATACCATAAAATGACGAGGAGAGAAAAGTTCTTACCTCGACATTTCATCAAATGACGAGGAGACAGAATCATTTACCCCTACATATCCACATGTCAGCCAACCATCAAATGACGAGGAAGCATAATCATTCACCTCGGCTTATTCATAAATGCCGAGATAAGACATCCATGCTCCTCGGCGTTCCAGCTAGCAGATCATATAATCCTATTCAAACAAGGATTCAACAGTTATTATCCAATCAGGATTGTAACCACCTACACCAATTCAAGTCAAACAATGACTCCTTAACAGATATAATTCTCTTAGGATTATGTCTTATCTCTTTATAAGTTCACTTCAACATGGATTCTATCAATCCATCCCTATAAATACAAGCCCTATGGCTCATTATTTGGTACGTTACTTTTTACCATACAGAAACTCTGTCAATTTAGTTTCTCATAATCAAACCGTGAACTTACTCTCACGCCGGAGGGCCTTTAGCCGGGCTCGCCCCGGCTTAGTTTACGTGTTTTCTCTTATTTTCAGGCCTTGCAATCTCCGGAGCATCCGAACGCTTGGATTTGGGCTGATTTGACGATTTTGGCATCATCAATTGGTTCCATTGCCGGAAAATCGATTCAAACACCCATTGTTTGGCCTGGAAAAAGCTCGCTGAAAGCCAATTTTCTTGCCGAAAATTGCATTGGACTGAGCGGAAACTGCTGTTCCGTTTTTGCTCTGTTTTCGACTTTGCCGGATTTAACAATATTCGGTCGGAATCTGCAAATTCACGCCTGAAGCAGTCTATTTGGCCGAAAATTTTGGTTTTGGTAAAATCACAATCGCAATTTGCAGTTTATTGTTTGCAGTCAAGATTTGCCCTAATTTTTTGAGGCCGAAACTTGGGTCTATTGGAAATTTGCGCTTTTGGTAATTTGTTGTTGATTTGCAATGGACGGACAATTTACAAGTGTTACAGCTGAGGAGCAAACCCAAGTGAATGGGGTTAACCAGAATGCCGAGGAACTGCCCCCTCCTCCTCCTCCACCTCAGCCAGACGCCCCCCTCCCCTCGCCATGACTCTTCGTTCCAAGGGTCAGGCGAATGCCGAGGGAGAGGGAGCTAACCTTCCTCGTCCTACTCGCCCTCGTCAGAAACGAGTGGGAAGGAAGATGACAAAGAAAGCCGATGACGGCCAAGCGGAAGCTACTCAGATCGTGGACCGACGTACTTTACTTCATAGGCAAATGGAGACGTTGCAAAGGATGTATGAAACACAAGCTGCCCTTTTGCAATTAGATCCTGATAATTCCATGGCTGAGTTCATGCTGCCGTCGATGGAAAACTCTCGTGGAAGGAAGCAAGGTGAATGACGAGGAGAGCGACGAGTTTCCCTCCTCGAACCCGTTGAACCACCGAAGCAGGCCCTCCGAGAGCCTACCCGTCCTCGGCATGATAATAAGAAGAAAGATCAGGTAGTTGACCTGAGAAGCTAGTTAAATCCCAGGGAAGAGGAAGTGAACTCACGGGACTTGAGAATGAGACTTAGTCTCACCAAGCGTATGTCACCACCTCGTCTCGTCATGGCTCCCCATCGTCCAGGGTCACCTCGTCCTCGTCGAGCTCGCCCTGATTCTCCTCGTCCTCGAAGAGACTCTCCACGACCTCGTTATCGTCAATTCGTTAGACCGAGGACCCCGAAACCATATAGAATGATACTTGGTGGCCAAGAGTTGGAACCAAGGCGTGATAAGGCACCATCCAAATGGGACAGCCACCGACACGAAGTGGAACACAGTAGGGTGAATGGTCGTCCTAAAGATAAATCGACCCATAGCTCCCAACGAAGCACCCGCTCTAGCAGTGACAAGGGAGTGGAAACCAGACAACGGGAACTGTTAAAACAAAGACTTGATGACATGGAGATGGGAAAGAAGTTTGATGATGATGACTTTGATTGGGCAACTCGTCCGTTCTCCTTGAGGATAACGGCTGCACCACCCAATCCTCACTTTAAGGTCCCGAATTTTGAAAAATACAACGGAACCACTGACGCAAAGGACCATGTGCAAAGTTTTGAACAAACCATGAACCTCCTCACTGTAGCTGATGACATGCTTTGCAAAGCTTTCGCGAGCACCTTCTCCGAACGACTTTGACTGGTTACGTGAGTAGAAAAAGGTTGCATCGATAGCTGGAGAGGCATGAGGACAATGTTCTTGAATCACTTTTCCACAGCTGGAAGGAGGAAGATGAGATTGACCGACCTTGCCAATATCGAGCAAGGAAAGGGAGAAACCACCCTCAGTTACTACAACCGTTTCCGAAAAATGGCAGACCAGGTAGAAGAGAGCCTCACTGACAGGGAGGTCATTGTTTGTTTCAACTCTGGATTGAAATCTGGTCCCCTCATCTATGAACTCTCCGCCCGAGAACCTAAGTCCAAGTCCGAATTATACCATGTAGCATACGCCATTGCAATGGCCGAGGACAAAAGCAAGAAAAGGGGATCCGACAAGGCGGAACCAGAAGCAACGGGTACTCGTCAGAATGACAATGGGAATGGCAAGGGATCCAAGGGGAAGAACAGAACAAGAGGCACAGAGAAACCTGAAGTGTTCACCCCTCTGACCAAGCCCATCTCAGAAATCATGCAGTTAGTAAATCTTCCACCTCCTCGTCCGCTGAGTGATAAACCAAAGTACCCTCGTGACACTTCCAAATACTGTGATCTCCACAAGGACAACAGGCACACCACTGATGGCTGTTGGGCCCTCAAGAAAATAATCCAACGATAGGTTGACGAGGGGAAGCTAGATCGCTATGTCATGAAGAAAGATAACAAGCGAAAGCGAAAGGAAGAGGAAAGCGAAGATGATGATAAAAGTGAAGACGGAGAGCGTAGGCCTCCTAGAGCCAAATTACACGTGATTCGCGAAGAAGTGACTTCTACCAGAAAGCTGAGGGACCAGATCCATGAACTAAGCAAGGTGTACCACGTGCCTGCTTGGATTCATAAGGCGGAAAAGGTCATCAGTTTTTCTCCCAACGAACTAGTAGGGAGCCGTGCTGCCCGTGAACAACCCTTGGTGATAAAGGGTCGGATTGATAATGTGGAATCAGAAAGATTACTTGTGGACACGGGGGCCTCCCGTGACATTCTGTACTATTCCACTTTCCAACAGATGGGATTGAAAGACACTATGCTGGAACCATATCATGGTAGGCTGGAAGGATTCACCAACCATAAGGTTGGAGCTAAGGGAACCGTGGAACTGGAACTTGAAGTCGGTGAACACCCCTTCCGAGCCAAAGCCACTGTCAATTTTGTAGTCATTGATTTGACTAGTGATTATCATGCAATCATAGGCATTCCAAGTCAGGCTAAACTTGGGATGGTAGCCTCCCTTCGTCACCAACGAGTTAAATTTCCCACTCGTGCTAGAATTGGATGTGTGAGGGCGACCCCCAAAGACTTCTTGGAGCATGTCGTCAAGAGTCGGAAAAAATCTAAAAGCGTGGAGATAGATACCCCCGAGGAAAACATCAAGATTTCTAAATCTCAAAAAACCACCGAAACTAGCTCCAGAATGAGCTATATCCGTGAGATATTTGATGATGAGGAAGAGCCTATGGTCCTAGAAATTGCAGATGACCAAGGCGCAATTCCACCTGTATCTGAGGAAGTAACTATGGTCCAAGAAATTGCAGATGACCAAGGTATAGTTCCGTCCGTCTCCGAGGAAGACCCCATCCTCGTCAACGGCCAGAACTCAGAGGCCAACCATGATTTGGGGAAGGTCGATCTTCCCGACGTTGATAAACTTATGGAGGAAGAAGGCCTCAATGTGAACGATAATGAAGGAAGGAGAATTAGAGAAATTATTATCGAGTCTCTGGAATTTTGAGACGGTCCTGAAATGAAGCCTGTAGATGAGCTGGAAGAGGTAGTCATCAATCCTGACTATCCTGAACAAAAAGTCAAACTCGGGGGCCAACTATCTCCAAAAGAGAAAGAAAAAATCATCTCCCTCTTGAAAAACAGTCTCGACGTCTTTGCTTGGAGAGTCGAAGACATGAGAGGGATCAATGAAGAAGTAGCCCTCCACCGCATGGAAGTTGATCCTTTGGCGAAGACTATCTCCCAGACAAGGAGAAACTTTGCAAGGGACAAGGAGGAAGCTATTAAAGAAGAGGTGCAGAAATTACTTAGCGCCGGAATTATACGTGAAGTCAAGTACCCCGTTTGGTTGGCCAATGTAGTAATGGTGAAAAAGCAAAATGGGAAGTGGCGTATGTGTATAGACTTCACTGATTTGAACAAGGCTTGCCCCAAGGATAGCTATCCTCTCCCCAGAATTGACAAGTTGGTCGACTCCATTGCTGGACACCAGACACTCAGTTTCCTAGACTCCTATTCAGGTTACCATCAAATCAAAATGGCGGAAGAGGACATTGAAAAGACGGCCTTCCAAACACCTGGGGGAAACTACTGCTATATTATGATGCCCTTTGGGCTAAAAAATACCGGTGCTACATATCAATGCATGGTGAACAAGGTATTTGAAGCACAAATAGGTCGCAACATGGAGGCCTATATCGATGACATGGTCATAAAGACCAAGGAGGGCAATCACGCTCCTGGCCTGAAAGAGACAATTAACAACCTCCGAGCTAATAACATGAAGCTGAATCCAAGCAAGTGCGTATTTGGAGTAACGGCAGCAAGTTCCTAGGCTTCATGGTATCTCAAAGGGGAATAGAGGCCAACCCTGAAAAAATTAAGGCGCTCATTGACATGAAGGAACCTACCACCATCAAGGAGGTCCAGAGACTAAATGGAAGAATAGCGGCACTTGGAAGATTCATCGCCAAATCCGCCGAAAAGTCACTGCCCTTCTTCAAGGTACTGAAGGGTACCAAGAGCTTCTCCTGGACTCCAGAATGCTCTAAAGCATTCCTCCGGTTGAAGGAGTACTTGGGTTCCCCTCCCTTTCTCAGCAGTCCGACTACCGGCGAGACACTATATGTCTTCCTAGCTGTCACTAATCATGCAGTCGCAGCTGTCCTAGTAAGGAACGATGAAGGAACTCAGAAACCTGTGTACTACGTATCAAAGGCATTTTCCGACGTAGAAAGCAGATACTTTAATGTGGAGAAGATAACATATGCGCTAGTTATTGCATCAAGGAAATTACGTGCCTATTTTTCTGCGCATCCTATCACTGTGTACACGAATGAACCACTGAAGAAGATATTACATAAGTTGGACGGCTCCGGACGTCTCCTTAATTGGTCCATTGCTCTTACCGAGTTTGATATCACCTACCAACCAAGGAGGACCCTCCTGGAACAGCCTTTGATTGACTTCATGGTTGAGACTGCTTTCATGAGTGAGCACCTCCCCACTTCCTGCAAGCAAAATGCACCGAAAGAAGAAAAGTCTCCCATCCAACTTTTGGATCTTGTACACTGACGGATTGGCAACAAAGGACAGAAGCGGAGCTGGAGTTGTACTAGCAAGCCCGGAAGGAGAATACACCATGTAAGACGCCATCCGTTTCAAGTTCCCTGCCTCCAACAATCAAGCGGAATATAAAGCTCTAATATTTGGTATTGAGTTGGCCTCCTTCTACAGAGCAACTAAGGTGGCGGCTTTCTGTGACTCACAACTCGTTGTCAAACAAGTAAAGGGAGAGTATAACACCCAAGACCCCACTGTAGCGTTGTGAGGGAAAAAGAAAGGAATAAATGATTTTATCTTTCCTTTTCATTTTTGAGTCGCCACCTATATTATTCGGTTGGAGAAAATAGGAAAACCATTTTGAAAAAGATTTAGGTTCGGGGCTTAGGTTATGAAATGGGTAGGTCAAGGAGCATCCATTTCACCCAATCCGGAGATCGGTCTTGCTAAAGAAAAAAGAGGTTTTCAAAAGAACAGAAAAAACGATTTTTTAATATTATAAACAAAGGTCCATTTAACGGGGTTAAACGGAATGTAGGATCGATTGCTTCGAGACCGTCTCCATGATTCGGAGAGGCTCTAGGCCGATCCTAGATTCTATGGACTTATACCACTCTAATAATCAATTAGAAAGGGATTAAGAATTACCTTGCGTGAGGTGATTTGGGCAGAGTTTCGACTCAAGTTTAGAGTCGACTCTTGACACGGACAGAGCTTCGCCTCGGTCCTTGACTTGGAGCTTAATGCTTGTTTATCAACAAGGTCGACAAACAAACTATGAGGTGAGTTTTTAGGGTGATTTTGTAGGATTCTTTCAAGGAGAGAAACCAACAAAATATGTGTGTTGTGAAAATTCTTGGACCTCTTGAACCTTGGAAGTCACCAAGTATTTATAGGGGTTGGGGAGGTGTTGAAGATGAAATCAAACACTTCAAGATGATCTCAGACTCCAAATTCTATTGGTTGGCCGGAGAGATAAAGTTTTATCCCGAAAAGAGGTTGAAATCGACGAGGGAACTGTCGTCGCACCGCAGAGGGGGATATCTCGCGCGAGACACGCCATCTCGCGGCGAGATATTGCTCCTGTGGACAGCTTTGTCCTTTCCTCGCTATCTCGTATGCGCTTTAGTCCCAAACTAACGGTGGTTAGTCAAAACTTAACGAAACATGACGAAATGGTGGATTTCTACTTCTTGACTCAAAGCGAGACTTAGAGTGGTATAAGTATGTTCCGATGTGTTCAGAATGGGGTGTCTACAGAGCCCCTCGGCGACATGTCTTATGAAAGAAGTCATGTCGACGATAGAAAAGACATCATTCTGGACATCGGGGTGGTCGTGCCGCACGGCTGCCTACGTATCTCTATCAGAGAATCAGACCAAAACGTAGTTCGACTCCAAAACACGAAAAGGCTGCTTTAGGTATTTTGAAAATCATTTGAAAATCGCGAAGATTTTGTTTTTGAAAAGGTAAATTCATACTGAGGAATCAAATCAAGACCCAATTCAGAATATACCTGCCTGTCTGAAGATTCGCATGTCTGGGCTCCGAACCTGTGGAAACTATTTTAGAACACAAAGGCTTACCTGCCCGGTCCCCTGAGTCCTGTTGGTTTTGTGACGATTCGCCTTTCTGGGCTCCAAATCGGGCTTTTTGTTGTCGGGGATGACGATTCACCTGTTTGGGCGTTGAATCGGGCTTTTCTGATGACGATCCACCTGTTTGGGCGTTGGATCAGGCTTTTGGTTTGACGATCCACCTGTTTGGGCGTTGGACCAGGGCCTACGATGACGATCCACCTGTTTGGGCGTTGGACCGGGCTTTTGGTTTGACGATCCACCTGTTTGGGCGTTGGACCGGGCCTTTCTGATGACGATCCACCTGTTTGGGCGTTGGACCGGGCTTTTGGTTTGACGATCCACCTGTTTGGGCGTTGGACCGGGCCTTTCTGATGACGATCCACCTGTCTGGGCGTTGGACCGAGCTTTTCTGATGACGATCCACCTGTCTGGGCGTTGGACCGAGCTTTTAATGTGATGATTCACCTTTCTGGGCTCTGAATCATGTGGATTGAGTTGATCTTTGGACCACTCGGTTCTCGGGCGACTGGTGCCGTACCAGGCGATCGTGCGCATGTCACGTTTGTCTCGTTCCGTGACTTGCGGTGCCGGTTTTTCCACGTTTCCCTGCTAGTTTATCATTTCCAAGGGTAAATGTGTCAAAATTTTGAATTTTGACGTTGCGTAGACGCTTATTGTCGAGGACAATTTGGCCATTTTCCAGAAGGTATATCTCGCCGCGAGATAAGATATACCGCGCGAGATATGTACTGTCGGGGCATATAAACAGCAGCTCTTGCTCATTTTGAAAACATCCTTCTCAAAATTTCTCTCCCTAGCTCGAGCCAAAGTCTTTTTCTTTGTGATTTTTCATGGATTTGCTTGGTATCTCTCCCTCCCAATCACTTTCCAATCCTTTTTCCCTCCATAATCCATGGCTCAAGAACAAAGGAATCCGATTTTGGGGAGCTATTTGCTAGGGAAGGATTACCCTCGCGATGAGCTTACCTTCGATAGGCACGCGCACATTTCTACCGCTGTTCGGGAGGGCTTGGTAAGAGCTTCTTTCTCAACTCTTTGATTCTTGTATTGCATTGAGTTTGAATTCCCTTTCCCTTGAATTCAAAATTTCATAAATGGCTTTTGTTCTTGTTCATGCCTAGAACTAGGTTCCTTCTTGCATGCGTCGATCTTATGCATTTATTTGGATGATTGTTGTTGCATTGCATGTGCATGAGCCTCCTACATATCATGGATTGTAGGAGAGGTTGATTCGGATCATGAATGATACCCTTGGGCAAGCTTTTCTTGTACGCATGCCAAGTGTTTGATGAAATGCCCCAATGAAAAATTTCTTCTATTTCATTGATTTTTTGACATGGAATGACTTCTAATACTGCCCTCTCTGCTTTTCCTCTGTTTTGCAGTCGTATAAGTCAACGAAGAATTGCCGAGGAAGTCCGAAAATGGCCAAGGAGGTGTGGGACAAGATCAAGGACCTTGATGGCGTTCGGGATATGGTGGCCCAAACGGGTCTTCTGACTTTTGTTGACAATCTTCGGGGAATAAGGCGGACCCCCCAAGTTCTCCAGGCTATTCGGGAGAGGTGGTGGGACACTACCCACACCGTTCACTTGCGCTTCAGGGAAGCGACTATGACCCCGACTGACTTTCTGGCCATCACGGGATTGGAGTTTATTGGCGATCCCCTGCCAAAGTTTCCGAATTATAAGCCCTCGAATCCAGCCGCGTGGAGGCAGTTGATTGGTTTCCCCCCCCCCAACAAGGTCAAGGGGTTTCGTCTGAGTTGACTCCCTCCGGCGTCGATTGAGGAGTATGCCGAGAAGCCAAATATGCATACCGATCGGTTGGTGAGGGTGCCCTCTCGGTATATTCTTTCGAGACTATTTTTGCGAACCACTCTTCTACGGCCCGTCTTTCTCTGTTGCGTTTGTTGGTTGATCTGGATGAGGTGAGCGGCTATGATTGGGGCTCAGCGGGGCTGGCCTACTACTACCACGCCATGGATGAGGCGTGTAGGAATACCAAGGATTCTCTGTCGGGGTATTCTTATGCCTGGGAGGTATGCCTCTTAATTACATTTCGCTTTTTGTCTCGTATGCCTCATCCTGTGTTCCCTTACTGAATCTGTTCTATTTTCTTGTGCAGATATGGGGCTACACTGTCCTTGGGCTGTATAGGTTTGAGTTGGAGAGCCGGGCCCCTTTGTTTCCGGATATCAGGAGGTGGAGCCACCCGAATCGGACCGTTGATGAGGAGGAGGACCAGGATTGGACTTTGACGGTGGCGGAGGCGCGGGCTATATTGGATACCTTCGAGTATGAGAGGCTGGGCCTATATCCTTGGACCCTGTTGGAGCGAGAGGTGCATCGTGCTTGGGATGCTACCGGGATGTAGAGGATGCTGGCATCTTTGGAGGGAGATACCATGTATCTTGGTGAGCGGGTCTTTCCGCAGCATGGCCGGGGTAGACTATCATACAGGGTGTCGGCGGATCCGCCGAGGTCGATGTATCCCACCCACTCTATTCCGGAGGATGATTATGCTAGTCTTTTGGTGGGTGATGCGGCGCGGCTTGTGTGATCCCCGGGGCTTCTTATGTGGAGTTTCTGCCTCGGCTGATGGGTCCCCTCCTGGTGGGGGATAGGCGATCACATGCTCGTGGCTCCGCCTCTGCTTCTGCTTCAGGTTCCTCAGCCCCTAGCACTTCCTCCCAGGCTACAGGTTCTCTGCCTTTTGCCCCAGACTATGGCCCTTTGAGCTACACGTATATGATGGGGAGCATGCCGATGATAGGACACATCCCGTCTCCTGATCAGATTCCCGAGGGTTACCGCCTCCCGGCTAACGTCTCTTCGGTATGTTTCTGTTCATATCATATCTCGTATTCGTCCATATAAGTGTATATGTTCGACTTCTTATGAGCATTTTCTTTTCCTTTTGTTGTCAGGTCACTCTGTCCGCGGCCGATTACAACCATGGAGCGACCAAGATGGCGGGACTGATGGCTTTGGTGTCGGACCTGTCCGAGAGGCTGTTTCACAAGGCTTCTTTGGTGGCCTCGACAGTGGCCTCGGCGGTGACCCCTACTTGCGGAGCTAAGAGGTCGAGGAGGGATGGCAGCCCCCGTGGCGGTGATGGCGGAGGTGCCGGCGGCTCGAGCGACTTGATGGCGTGATCCCCTCCCTTTCTCTTTTATCTGATTTTTTGATGATTGTATATATTGGCCGGGTGGGCCTGCATAATTTTTCTTTTCTTTTGGTACCTGTTAGGAACAAGTAGGTAGCACGAACAATGGTTTTCCTTAACCCCTAATCCTAGGTCTAATTAGTTAGTTAATTAGCTTTCTCGACTTTCCATGTTTTAAGAAATGGAATGGAATGGCCACTAGGCCACAATTTTGAGCCCTCATCTTGGTGTTTTTACTGCATGTTATGAACTGTACACACAGGTTTTTTGAGACTTGCTTTGTCAAGTCGGGGCTAGATTGTTGTTTGAGCGTAACCGTTCCGTTTTGCCGTAGGGATATCTCGCGCGAGATAAGGTGTCTCGCACGAGACACGCTAGTCGTGCGAGATCTCTTCTTTTCAGAATAGAATTTTGTCAGTTTTCCCTATAAAATCACCCTGTAGTCCGGCCAGATACCTCATTCTAGCCTTTCAAACTCTAGAGATATTCTATTGGAGTAAAACTCTTGTCTTCTTCTTCAACCCTACGATCCATGGCTTCCAAGGAGATTGCCCCAACGTCCGTGATTTTCGATGATTTTTCTTTGTCATCTGAAGTGATTGCATCTTTCAAGCAAGCATCAAGGGATTTTGTGAGGTCGTTTCGCAACCGATCTCGTAATAAATTCATAGCGTAATTCGGATTCGAATCCTTTTTACCTTGAAGAACCTCCAACCGGATTGGAGTCTTTTGGTGTGGTGTCGCTCGATTTTGGGATCCCTCTATTCATCTTTTCAATTTTTCTTTGAATGAGATGGTGCCTACTGTGGAGGAATTTGCCATTATCTTGGATATGCCTTTGACTGGTGAGATTGCTGTTCCTAAGTACAATAGGAATCATTCGGAAGCTTTGAATGAATTGTTAGGGACCCCCCTTGATACTTGCTATGAGTTGGTTCACCGCAAGTGGGTTGATTGTTCTTCTTTTTCGGGACGCTTCAGCGGTGATTCAGATGATGACGCTTTTCACGTCCATAAACGGAACTTTCTGGCTCTTTTCCTTTTCGGAGATGTTCTATTTACATGTAGGGACGGCTTGGTCGACTCCCAACTTGTGGAAATTGTTCTCGTTGTGCTAGAAAACGTTCTAGGAACATCATTCCGCTAATCTTGGGTGAGACCCTGCATGGTCTTGACGAGCTGCATAGGACCGGTGTCATGACTCAAGGGAGTCCTCTTCTGTTGACCATTTGGCTTAGGGAGCATCTCAAGTTGGTAGGTCCCCCGTTGGAATATTCCCCTTTCAAATATCATACGCGAAAGTTATTGATCAATGATCTTTCAGTGGATGAATGGGCTGAGTTGATTGCGAAAACTGAAACTGCTGACATTCTTTGGTGTCCACCGTATTGGAGGTTGAACAAGTATGTTGCCAATACCAAGGGTTTTGACAGGGTTGTTCTTCCGGGTTTGCGCGATTCCTCCTTTTATTTCCCTGCCGGGTGCTCCGTCGGCTTGGTCGCCAGCTAGAGACTTATCTCTTCGAAGGAGCTTCTCGTGAAGTGTCTTATATTGGTGTAGAGTTTGCGCAGGCGCTAGCTCAAGCATGGGGTGAAGGAAATAGTTGGGTTCGCTGGTCGAATCTTCGGACTTTTGATGCAAGCATCTTCTTGTCTGATAAGTACTTGGATTGGTTTCTTCATACCGGTCACCCTAGTGCAGAAAAGATTGATGATCTGCGGCTTTCATTGCTAGGAGATTCTTTTGTAGCTAGCAGTATTTTGCGAAGGAGCGAGGCTCAATCTGATCCTGCTAATGTGCGAACTGATCCAACTCAGGATTTTCTCGATGGAGATTGGTACGAGAGGCGAGGCAAAGGGATGCCTGGAAAGACGCAAGCTCTAGATAGACCCCATGTCTTCAAGAGGCTCTCGGGATCTGTTTTTAACCGTCTTGATTCTGTTTTTGATCGCCTTGAGGGATGCTCGCCGAGGGGCTCAAAGCGCAAGGAGGATCACGACGACGGTGGAGACCATGTCCGCCGGCCTACCAAGTCAATGAAAGGCTAGATCTTTAGGAGTACCAAGAGATTGCTTTGATAGATCAATTGTTTTTTAATTTTATTAGTACTTTTTTCAAGATTGTTAGCTTAGTAAATTAGTCGTTGTGGTTAGAATTTCCCTTTTGTCATTAATGAAAATGCATTTGATTAATAAAGGACAAAAGTAGATTTATTTATTTGATTAGACCGAACCTGAAGGCTGCCTACGTTCCTCTTTTACAGCAATTAAATAAGAGGCTCAGGTCTAACGTAGTTCATTTTTGAGAAAAGGATAAAATACGGCTCCGTGCCGAGGGGTAATCTCGCGCGAGATAAGCCTCTTCTTCTTTTTTTTTTTTTTTTTTTTCATGCACACCCTTTCTTTTGCCTAGACCGCCCCTTCGGGTTTTCAATCTAGCGGGCTTCTTTTCTTGTGCTAGCTCTAATTTTTGCCTAGATCGTCCTTTCCGGGATTTTCAACCTAGCGAGCGATTTCTTTTAAGGAGGCCAAGTCACGCGAAGTACTTCTTGAGCTTGTCCATGTTGACCGGCTTCGGTAGTTGATCTCCGTCTAAGTCCACCGGTGAAGGGCTCCCCGAGAGAATATCTTCTTCACAATGTAGGGTCCTATCCATCTTGGTCCCCACTTGCCTAGCGGATTGAAAGGTCCGGGACGGTGCTCACGGAGAACCAGGTCACCTATTCTGATGTTCCTCGTCTTGACCTTTTTGTTGAAAGCTTTTGCCATTCTTCTTTGGTAAGCTTGAGTATGTTCGGCTGCTTTCAACCTTCTTTCGTCCAACAGGGCCAACTCTTCGTATCTGCTTCCTAGCCAGTCGACTTCGTTCACTTGGTTTTCTAGGAGAACCCGTAGTGATGGTATTTCCAATTCTATTGGTAAGACGGTCTCCATTCCGAATGTGAGGGCATAGGGAGTCTCTCCTGTAGCTGTTCGGACTGAAGTGCGGTATCCCCATAGTGCGAATGGTAACTTGTCGGGCCAGTCTTTTCCAGTGACTGCCATTTTTCTGATAATAGTCTCGATTGTTTTGTTCGCGGCTTCAACTGCTCCGTTCGTTTGAGGCCTGTAAGGAGACGACTTGTGCCTTGTGATTTTGTACTCGGTTAGTAGGCGATCAGTTTCCTTCTCGAAGTGGGACCCATTATCGGATATCATCTCTTGCGGAACCCCATACCGGCAGATGATGTTGTGCTTGATGAATTCTGCGACTTTCTGGCATTCAGAACTTTGTAGGAGGCGGCCTCAACCCACTTAGTGAAGTAGTCGATGGCTACTAGGACGAAGCAGTGTCCGTTGGCTCCTATGGGTGTGACCTTTCCAATCACGTCTATCCCCCATGTAGAGAACGGCCAAGGAGAAGTCATAGGGTACAGCAAGGAAGGCGGTGCATGCTGAAGATTGGCGTGTATCTGACACTTGTGGCACTTCTTGACCATTTTGGTACAGTCGGCTTCCATGGTTAGCCAAAAGTACCCTTGTCTGATGATCTTTTTTTTGGCGAGCATGTTTCCGCTCATATGGGTTCCACATATGCCTTGATGAACGTGGTCCATTATTTCTTGGGCCTCTTCCTCGGTGGCACAAAGGAGGTTTCCTTGGGAATGTTTCTTGAATAGGCGACCAGCGGTGATGACGTAATTAGCGGCCAACCTCTTAAGGGCAATCTGAGTCTTCGGGTCTGTCTCAGGTGGGATGGTTCCATCTAGGATGAAATGCCAAATGTCATGGTACCATGGTTTTTCCTCGGAGTTCTTAACAGTGGAACATTCGGATAACCATTTGTCTTTGCAGTCATGTAGATCTATAACGGCGCAGTATGCAGGAGTTGCACGTCGTGTTATTTTGAAGGGTTTGACTGCTTTTCCTTTAGGGATTTCGACCAAAGAAGCAATTGTGGCCAATGCGTCCGCAAACCTATTTTTTGTCTCTGGGGAGGTAGTGAAATGAGACATCTTGGAATTGTTGCGCCAACTCTTGGAGATGGGCACTGTATCTTTGAAGGGTTGGATCTTGGACCCTCCACTTCTTCAATGTATGATTGATGATCAGTTGGGAATCCCCGAATACCTCGAGTTCGGTCACGTTGCGTTCTAGAGCTGCCTCAAGTCCCGCTATGCAAGCCTCGTATTCTGTGATGTTGTTGGTGGCGTCAAAGTCAAGACGTATTGCTAGTGGAGTATAGATGTCGTTAGGGTCTACTAATAACATTCCAATGCCGAACCCTCTCATGTTGGCTGCGCCATCGAAAAATAATTGCCACTTATTTTCTTCTTCTATACTCATGATGTCCTCATCAGGAAATCGCAGGTCTTCCCCCTTCACTTCGTCGCAAGGAAATTCGGCCAACTGATCTGCGAATACACTCCCCCTGACGGATTTCTGAGTGACGTAAGTGATATCATATCCCGCGATTATGAAGTACCATTTGGCCAGTCTCGAAGACAAATTTGATTTGTCTAAGATATATTTCAGTGGATCCATTTTTGCAATGAGACGAACCGGGAAGGCTTCCATATAGTGCTTCAGCCTTTGTGATACCCAAACAAGAGCAGCACAAGATTTGTCGAGTGGAGAGTAGTTGATTTATTTGCCTTGGAATCTGCGGGCGACGAAATAGATGGCATTCTCTGTGTGGGAGGCCGTGTTTGTTCTTGAGCGAGCATAGCCCCTAATGCGTTGTACAGTAGCTTGTGAGGTATAGCTTGAGGGCTTCTCCTTGTGCGGTGGAACCAGGATAGGTGGGGAAGTCAAGTAGTGCTTAACTTCCTCGAATGCTTCTTGACATTCTTCGGTCCACTCTTGAGGTGCATTTTTCTTAAGTAGCTTGAAGATAGGATCGCACATTGTAGTCGGTTGATTGATGAATCGGCGATATATTGAAGCTTGCCCATGAATCCCTTTACTTCTTTACGTGTTGCAGGTGGAGACATGTACGTGATGGCTTTTATCTTGGCGGGATGCGCTTCTATGCCACGCTCTGTGACCATATACCCTAAGACTTTCCCTTTGACCACTCCGAATGAGCATTTGGCGGGGTTGAGTCTCATCTTGTGTTGTCTCGGTCGATTGAAGAATTTTCGAGATCTACGAAGTGTTGACCATCCGTCCCTTTTGAGTGAATAATCATGTCGTCCACATATACCTCTATTTCCTTGTGGATCATGTCATGGAATAGTGTTGTGGCTTGCTCTTTGATAAGTAGCCCCGGCTGTTCTTGAGACCAAACGGCATGACCGTGTAACGAACGTTCCCCGAGGTGTGGTGAATCTTTGTTTTGTGCCGATCTTCCTCTGCCATGAGAATTTGGTTATATCCTGCGAAACCGTCGACGAATGAGCGGACTTTGTATGCAGCTGTGGCATCGACCAACATGTCTATGTTCGGTAACGGGAAGTCATCTTTAGGGGATGCCTTGTTCAAGTCTCTGAAATCAACACAGACCCGTATTTTCCCGTTTGACTTGGCTACTTGCACTGTGTTTGCTAACATTCCGAATACTCAATCACTTTAATGAACCCTACGTTCAATAGCTTCATGATTTCCTCCTTCACTTGCATTGACCATTCCGACTTGATTCTGCGTAGTTTCTGCTTGACTGGCTTGGCGTTGGGTAGCAGCGGTATTTTGTGCTCTACAACTGACTGATTCAACCCAGGCATATCTTTGTAGGACCAAGCAAAGACGTCGACATATTCTCTGAGGAGCTGCGTCAAGGTTTCTCTGTCTTCCCCTTTGAAGAAGTTGCCGATCTTTATTTCTCTGGGGTCTTCCGTTGTCCCAAGATTAACCGTTTGCATTTCCTCGTCGTCAACAGGGCCATTCTTTCCACAACGACCTACTTGCTTAGCTAATTCTTTTAAGATTTGTTCATTTTCTTGATCTATCTCATCGTATGATTCATTATTAACGTGTTCGTTATATTGATTGTTATTAGTTAATTCATCATTCACGATGTTAGCAATCTCAGGGTACTCGGAAAGATCAAAGTTTTCATTAAGGAAGTAAGGGTATACATGTTCGGCCCACGCCTCGATTTCCTCTTGAGTGAGTTCATCGAGGTGGAGCACAGTTTCTAATGTAAAAGCTACGGGGCCTATCTTCCTGCTTGGGGATGGGGAGTGCAACCAATCTCTTTGATCATGAAGTCTTCATCAACAATCTGGTCCTCCGGTGACGTGCCGGTTTAGAATTGGCTCATCACATTTACGTATCGGTCTTGTGTAGTCGGTAGTTGGAGCGTCCCCCTTGGATATTGCATGAATCGGCTGTCTTCTAGCCGCGCGGGTCTTGGGCTGTCGCGGCATGTCTTCTCCCAACACAAAGTCCCATTCACTTGTCATTTACGCTTTCGTGCCCCACAAATCATTGGGGATTAGTGGGACGGATTCTCGTTTCATTTGGAGAAGCATCGCAATCGCTGAAGATTTCAAAGCCCGGTTGGCGCTTTCCTTTATCATCGGTCCATGGTTCTGAAAAGATAAAGTAGGGAATACTTTCCCCTTCTCGGACAAAGTAGCCATTGAGTGTCTTTCGATATGGCTTGAGGTTGTCATTCTTAGGCTTTAGGTTGTCGCAGCCTTTGTAGGTGGTTCCTTCCCACTTGATTTGAGTGAAGCCCCACTCTTCTTCGTCATCTTCATCGTGGATGGAGATGATGTATCCTAGGCCATGCTTTGTGTGAGGCTGGGGGACCGGTGGTGGTTCCATTGTCCCTTGTAAGTGCTTTCCAAGCCCCAATCCAGGAAAGTACCCTTTTGCTAGCATCATTCTCCAGACAGGAAGGCTTCCGGAAAACCAAAGTGCCTTGGAGTAGTCATTTTCGTTGTAAGTTTCTATGACATTCACAGTGCTTTCTTTCTTTCTCGATCTCAAAGCCACTGAACAGGAAATCAGAAGTGCTATGTTGTACTTTGAGGATAGGACTAGCAGTAACCATTTCTCCGTGTATGGTGACTATTGTATTGTTGTGTCTGAACTTGACGCATTGGTGCAGGGAGGAGGGTACACCCCCTATGTCGTGTAGCCAAGGGCGACCAAGCAGCAAGTTGAAGGATGCCGGGATGTCGATGACTTGGAATTCGATGCTCATAGTGACTTGCCCCATTTCTACAGGTATCACAACTGATCCCAGAGCAGTTCTAGCAGTGCAATCGTACCCCCTTACAGTATGCCCGGATGGCTTGAGGTCTTTGTGGGTGAGGCCTAAGGATGATAAGGCTTTCTTTGGGAGGACATTGATTGCAGAACCATTGTCGACCAAAATGCGTGGCATTCGGTACCCATTCACCTTAGCAGTTATGTAAAGGGCCTCATGATGATTGTTCCCGTAGGACGGGAGGTCCAAGTCAGTGAAAGTGATGACGTTACCAAATTGCACTTGGCCAATCATTTGAGTGAGCTCTTCGGGTGTTGCTTCCGAGGAAATGGTCATTTGAGCCAATGCCTTTTTCAACATTTCACGGTGCTTGTGAGATGCTCCTATGAGATCCCAAACTGAGATGTTTGCTTGTGTCTTCTTTAACTGAGTTAAGAGAGGGTCTTCTGGTTCGCTTGGCGATGAGGCTTTGGCTTGTTTTGGAGGATTTTCATCCCTTGGGTCTTTGTTGGTGATCACACGACCGGATCGTGTGAGTAGGTTGACTGTTTTAGACCCTTTCTCCTTTTGTTCTAAGATTTCCTCCCAAGACATCATATAACAGAAAGAAGATTTATTTAATTCAAGAGGGCTCTCGTCCACAATTGTGGCTAGACGAGTAGGATCCTCGAAGCTACTTTCTATTTCTATCAGATTGACCTCATTGTTTGGCAAAGGATTAGTAACAACATTAGGTAATCCTATCTCTTTATCGTCAAACAAATCTTGGATGACATCTTTCAAGTGGAAGCAGGAGTTGGTGTCGTGACCGGTGAAGTTGTGGTACTTGCAGAAAAGGTGATGAGCATGGTTGGCAGGAAGGTCTTTCTTTGGAGGCCTACCTTCTCTTGGTTTGATTTTCCCGTTCTTGACAAGCACTTCGAAGAGTTCTTCTTGGGTGATTCCTTCAAGCTTGTCATAATGTCTATCCTTCTTCTTCTTTTGTGGTGGAGGTACTGCAGAGTATTTACCATTTCCGGGATGATTGAAGACAATGGCATTGACAGATGCATCCTTGGGATTGGAAGAGGAAGAAGAGCTCTTGTTGTAACGGAATCCACTTTCTTTCTTGGCTTCCCTTTTCTGTTTGATGAGGTCATCTAACCGTATGCCCGACTTGTGAAGTTCGGCGAAGCTAGGAAAATAGTTACCGGCTAGCTTGTCTTGATATTCCTCTCTAAGGCATTGTATGAGGATGTGAATTTGTTCGTCTAGGCTGGGCCTATCAACAATTTCAGTTAATTTGGTTCTCCACCTTTTGACAAAATCTGTGAAGGATTCGTTCGGAAGCTGTTTGGTTTGCTCAAGATCCCTTCTAGTGGTGCGATAAGTGGAGTTGTCCTCGTATTGCTTTTGGAAAGTACAACTAGCGAGTGGCTAGTCGAGTCTTGTAGAGAGTGGAAGGGTCATATACCAATCTCTAGCGGCACCATCGAGAGTTTGTGGAAAGCACTGGGCCAACAGGTTGTCATCAACACCCATAGGTAGCATGGCCCAAGAGTAGGTCTCCAAATGTGATTTGGGACAGGTGGTGCCATTGAATTTTGCAATGTCGGGTGTCTTGTACTTTCTAGGAAGCTTTGACATGGACTGTCGAAGGGTATCGTAAACGATAGAGAGCGAGGCTCCTTTACTCACATCGAGGGATGCAAGTTTCTTTTCTAGCATGGCCATGGTAAGGGGTTCATTCTTGCTTTCCCCCTTGCTTTCTTTCTTGGATGTGTAGCTTTCATTGTCAGATGAGGAAGATGACGAGCTAGACTCGTACTTCTTTTTCTTGCCTTTGCTTTTGCGGCGACCCTTGGCCCTTTTGGTGTATGACTCTTCTTCTCCGGAGGAAGAATCATTTTTCTTCTTCTTTTCTTTGTTGGCTAGTGTAGCCCTAAGTTCTTGAATTTCTTCCACGAGAGTGTGGATTTGGGAAGCTTGCACTTCTAGGCGATCATTAGCTTCTTCCAGAAGTTTGTGGTTGTTTTCGGACAGAGTTTCGTTACCCGGAATGTTGTCGACGTCGGACATTGTGTTGGGAGTCTTGGAGTTGAGTAGCTTCGGAAAACTGACAGAAGAGATGCAGATATCAGGATCTAGCCCCAACGAGTCGTAAGTAGGCTCAAAATGGCTCAGGCTCAGATTCAGCAAACAGAAGCATTATCCCACGCGAGATATGTTGTCCCGCGCGAGATAACCACATGGAAAGTCGATTTTTATTTAGACCTAATTTTTGGTCGGAACGGAAAGTCCGTTTTGAGGGATTTCTAAGGCCTTTATCAGAACCTAACGACTAAGCAATCAATCCGATTTTTGTAAGACAAAGCCATGTAAGATTGTTTTATTTTTTTTTGAAGGATTATATGCATATGCATTTTTTTCAAAGGGACATCCGAAAGGGTCATTCCGAAGGGACTTTTTCCGAAGGGACTTTTTCCGAATCCTTTTTTTTTTCAATTTTGCATGGATTTGTTTTGGTCAAAAACAAGAAAAGATTACCGAGTCAAAACCGACCGGTCACGGAGTGATCCTAAAAAGGTCAATCTACATGAGAATGTGGCGATGCAGGGCTGGAAGGCTAGGCTCCCCGCGATATGACAATCTAAGTGGATTGAATACGAGGAGTGGGATTGTCCAACTTCGGAGAGACCGGCGACTAGGTGGTTACCGTCATCCGTCCTTAGTGTGGGTCCCGGGTTGATAGAGGGTATGCAGTGCAATGACAGTTATAATATGAGTGCGCGTGTGTGATAGTCAATCTAGGTGATAGAGTAAAATAGAGAGTTTTTTTTTTTTTTTGAAAGGAAAAGAAAAACAGATAGTGGCCGCACCAAGTGGTTGCCTACGTTTCTCCCGAATTAGGAAGACTCAGGCCGTCGTAGTTCCACATAACGAGAGAGAAAGAGAGATAAATAATTCAATTTACAACTCTCGAATCCCCAATGGACCGGACTTTAATTAAATAAAACCCAATCGCACGCAGTTTATAAATAATAATCAATTATTTAAAGGAAACGAAGGTTCGAGTTCTACACCTTAAGGGAGGCCTTAAGATGCGAGAACTCTGCAGATAATGAATTCTGGGATCCCCCTTGCGTGTTCGACCCTCGTCTTGGACCACGGGATGAACAGGAGAAACCAGAAAACAACCAGATTGCCGAAGCCATATCTCGCGCGAGATATGATATCTCGCCGCGAGATAAGCTTCATCTGAGAGCAAAAAATTCGAATTTACTAATTTTTTTGAAAACCTCTCTTTTAATTTTGACGCAAGTTTAAGCCTCTTAATTTTAAGTCCCCAGCGGAGTCGCCACTGTAGCGTTGTGAGGGAAAAAGAAAGGAATAAATGATTTTATCTTTCCTTTTCATTTTTGAGTCGCTACCTATATTATTCGGTTGGAGAAAATAGGAAAACCATTTTGAAAAAGATTTGGGTTCGGGGCTTAGGTTATGAAATGGGTAGGTCAAGGAGCATCCATTTCACCCAATCCGGAGATCGGTCTTGCTAAAGAAAAAAGAGGTTTTCAAAAGAACAGAAAAAACGATTTTTTAATATTATAAACAAAGGTCCATTTAACGGGGTTAAACGGAATGTAGGATCGATTGCTTCGAGACCGTCTCCATGATTTGGAGAGGCTCTAGGCCGATCCTAGATTCTATGGACTTATACCACTCTAATAATCAATTAGAAAGGGATTAAGAATTACCTTGCGTGAGGTGATTTGGGCAGAGTTTCGACTCAAGTTTAGAGTCGACTCTTGACACGGACAGAGCTTCGCCTCGGTCCTTGACTTGGAGCTTAATGCTTGTTTATCAACAAGGTCGACAAACAAACTATGAGGTGAGTTTTTAGGGTGATTTTGTAGGATTCTTTCAAGGAGAGAAACCAACAAAATGTGTGTGTTGTGAAAATTCTTGGACCTCTTGAACCTTGGAAGTCACCAAGTATTTATAGGGGTTGGGAAAGTGTTGAAGATGAAATCAAACACTTCAAGATGATCTCAGACTCCAAATTCTATTGGTTGGCCGGAGAGATAAAGTTTTATCTCGAAAAGAGGTTGAAATCGACGAGGAACCGTAGTGCACGCACTGCAGAGGGGGATATCTCGCGCGAGACACGCCATCTCGCGGCGAGATATTGCTCCTGTGGACAGTTTTGTCCTTTCCTCGCTATCTCGTATGCAGTTTAGTCCCAAACTAACGGTGGTTAGTCAAAACTTAACGAAACATGATGAAATGGTGGATTTCTATTTCTTGACTCAAAACGAGACTTAGAGTGGTATAAGTATGTTCCGATGTGTTCAGAATGGGGTGTCTACACCCACCCTTGCCAAATATAAGGACCTTGTCCTAGACATGACGATGAAGATGGAATTTTTCGAACTCAAGCAAATAGGCAGGGAAGATAACCAAGTCGCAGACGTTCTATCTAAACTAGCAACCATGGATGTGTTTACATCTAAGACCAGTCCATATGTGGTTTATGCCGAGGAGCTTGCGTATGAAAGACTACAAGTCATGCTCCTAGATGGAGAGGAGAGATGTTGGATCGACGACTATATTGAGTACATTGAGAAGGAGAAACTCCCAGAAGATGAAGCTCAATCTAAGCTTATCAAGAAGAGGTCCCCAAGGTTCGTCGTGATGAGCGGAGTACTCTACCGAAGATCTTTCACAAAGCCACTGCTAAGGTGTGTCTATCCTAAGGAAATTGAGAACCTCTTGGCAGAAGTACATGAAGGTGTTTGCGGCGGACACCCGGGGGCCAGAACCTTAGCTGACAAGATCATATCACTAGGTTACTATTGGCCAAACCTGAGGGAGGACGCGCACGCCTATGTTAGAAAATGTGACAAGTGCCAAAGATTCTTTGATATTCCTAGACTACCGGCAGTTGAGCAAACACTTGTGATATCTACGTGGCCATTTGATATGTGGGGGATCGATATCATCGGACCTTTCCCTCCCGCCCGTGGTAATTGCAAGTACGTGATAGTAGCTGTTGATTACTTCTCTAAGTGGATAGAAGCCAAGGCATTAGCCAAGATAATGGAAGAGAACGCAATCAACTTTGTCCACGACAACATCTGGTGCAGATTTGGCCTTCCACACACAATTGTCTCTGATCATGGACTACAATTCTTTACGGCATTTACAACAGAATTGGGAAGAGTCAAAGTCCGCCATGCAAAATCCTCAGTTAGCAGACCCCAAGGCAACGGTCAAGCAGAAGCTGCCAACAAACTGGTCCTAACAGCCCTTACCAAGAACCTTGAAGGACGCAAGGGTAGATGGTTGGACGAACTTCTCCTAGCCTTATGGGCTGTTCGCACAACCACCCGGGGGCCAACCGGTGAAACCCATTCGCATTAACCTTCAGTTCTGAGGCTATGGCACCAGCTGAAATGGCCATCCCAACTGTGAGAAACTCCCACTACGATGAGCAAGTCAACAGGGTTAATAGGCTCCTAGACCTAGACCTAGTAGATGAGAAACGACTAGCTGCGCAGATGAGGATGGTAAATTACAAGCAAAGGACCAAGGCATATCATGACAAAAGGGTCATCAGAAGAGTATTCCAAGTAGGCGATTGGGTACTTAGAAAGATTGAGGCAACTGGTCGGAAGGCAGAACAAAACAAGCTCTCCCCAAATTGGGAAGGTCCCTATATCATCACTCAAGTCATTCGAGAAGGGACCTACAGATTGAAGACCAAGGAGGGGAAGGATCTCAAGCATCCATGGAACTCTGACAATCTCCGAAAATATTATCACTAGTCTAGTTTATTTTACAGTAGATTAGTTTCTTGTTTTCTGTCTTTTATTTTTTAGTTGATAAGATTGCAGTTCGATGTAATCAAGTTTCAGTTTTACGAAAGCAGTTTCTTTCAACATGCAAAGTAACTATCAACTCCTCACACAAACACCAGAAGACGAGGATCTTATCCCCGACTCTTCAAAACACACACCTTACGTCTTGACAAGGGTCCGCCTTGACTCAACGACTATAGGCTCCTAACAGCCAAGACCGAGGGTCCTCCTCGACCTAGTGGCTTACCTTACATCCTGACAAGGGTCTGCCTTGATTCCAGGATTACAACTATCACAATCAAGACCAAGGATTTCTCCTCGGCCTAATGACTTGCCTCATGTCAAGACAAGGAAACACCTTGTTACTACAGCTAAAAGGCATCACGTCTGGAACCTATGCACGAGTCATCTTCCTCGACATAAGGAGACGGAAAAGAAGAAATCACCTAACAGTCAAAGCCGAGGAGTCCTTCCTCGGCCTATACGACTTAAAGAGTACAATCCAAGCCGAGGAGTCCTTTCTCGGCCTAACCACTTGCCCAATAATCAGGGAATGAGGGATCCTCCTCGGATTCCACCTTTACAAATCTGGTGCCTATGCCTAGCATACAAACAAACACAAACAATTCATTTAAACAATATGAATTGAAACAAAAAAGGACTTTTTCATTGATATTCAAAGGAAAATACAAGTCCTAACATCTACTACAAAAAAGGAAAAAGAAAAATCCTATCCTAAGACTGCTGGCCATCATTAAAAGGCTTTTCAAGCCAAACCTCCGTGATAGAGCCGGGGGGAGGAAGAACAGATTGATCAGTTTGAGCATCAGTCTTCTCGGCCTCTCCTCCCCTGACCTCGGCTTCCCCATCTTGGATGGCCCCTACCAAGGCCTGAAGGTTGCTAGGAACAATTGATGGGGGCACCCATACTTCGCGGTCGGCTTGGGCATCCACCTCAGCCATCACCTCCATGTTGTAATCAGAAAATGGAACCAGGTGGTAAAGAGCCCTGGCTCCCTCGTCATACTGATCCTGGCTAATCAGCAAAGCAACCTTGTTGATGTCTAAGCCAGTGGTGGGGTCAGCCAAGATACGGCGAGCGAGGTGGAGATACCCGTCCTCGAACATGGTGGCAGTCTTCTCGTCCACCGCATCCTGGAAGGCCTGGCTCTCCTTGAAGCGGGTAACAGCCGCTTCCTCCCTGGTCACAAGGGTAGTCTCGTAACCTCGGCACTTGGCTTTGGCTTCCTCGGCCCTCACTTGAACCTCGGCCTTGGCTTTCCTTGCCTCAGTCAACTCAACCTCCTTCAGACGGAGGCTCTCCTCGGCTTGAGCCCTTGCTTCTTGTGCCTGTTCCGGGCTTCCTCGGCCCTCTTCACTTCTTCCTCGACCTTGGCCTGAGAAGCCTCCAGGTCGGCATTCTTGGCCTTCAAGAGCTCGGCCAGGTTAGCCTTCTCGGCCTCACTTTTCTTGTGAGCAGCCTTGGCATCAGTAACTTGTTTCTCTTGGGCCTTGGCCAAGACATTCTCATATGCCGCAATGCTGGCAGCCTACAAGATAAATTTGTGTTAGAACCATGAACAAGCACAAGTAAAATCAACAAAGTTGAAAGTACGAGATAACTACCTCAGCCAGCATGAGTTCCTTACGGCAGAGCAAGTTATCCCTGCTCGGCTTCTCCTTCACCAGGGCGTCGTAGGCATCCTCGTCCATGGCCCTTTGGACGGGAGCTCGGCCCAACCTCATCAGGTGACTCTTCCTGTCTTGCAGAGGAAGGCCCTTCAGATGGGGAACGTTTGCCGCCATGAGCCGAGCAAGCTCCTCGGCATCAGCTTGAGTCTTAGCAGTTTGGATGGTCATGGGAGGAGGAGCCTCAGGATTGGAGGGCTCCCCGACAGACCGCTTAGCTGCAGGCTCCTCGGTGTTGGCAGCTGGAGGCCTCTTAGAGCTGGAACGTCTTTGGACGAGGCCGGCCTCCTCGGTCCCCTGAACTTCCACTTCAGCATCAACACGGAGGCTATGCCCCTCTACGGTTGATAAGTTTTCCTGGCCATCGGAGGCCCTCTCCTCGGCCTCAACATCCTCATGAAGTCTGAGGGGAAGGGGATGATCACCCTGAGCGGATAAAAGAAGGTTGCGAGCATTGGCATCCTCCTTCCTCTCGGTCAAGCCAGACTTCTTGACTTGTTTCCTCTTCTGTTTTACCAGCTCCATGGGACTTAGCCTTTTCATGACTAGTTCTGCTTCCTCTTCGGGGGTCAAATCTGCAAATACAAGGGAGAGATGATTAGATGCGAGCAGAAAGAAGGCAAACAAAAATGGAAAAAATACAAATGTCAAAGGATAAAATATTTACATCCGACCACATCTACTTCTTCCAGACATTGGTCAAGGGGAGGGATCTTACACCTCTGACAATCCTCATGAAAAACGAGGCCGGGATGTATTTCCCAATCATTAAAACGCCTTCCCCTCTTAACAGTGACGAGGGGAACCACCCCGTCCTTCGGCCCCGGCATCAATCCTGCCTGGACATAGTAATGATCAGAAGTTTCTATGGCTGACCAGTCGAGAAGCCCCACCTCGGCAAAATCCTCAAGATGCTTGATCAAAGCCTTGGTCCATTCATACTGTTGCACATGACCTGATGAAGTTGGAGCCTTGCAAGGGGATTGGAACTCCCAGCCTTGGCGGCTCTCAACCCTAATAGCATGGTTTTCCCAACCTGCAACCTTGCTGGACATGGGAAGAAGAAGTTTGGGTTTCTTGGGTGCACTCCTGATGACGAGGAGCCAACTATCCTTGACAAAGCTAACTTGATAAAAGTGGCGGAATGCTCCCATGGTCGGCTCAAAACCTAAGCTCCTGTAGAGCACTATAAAGCTTACGAGGACCCGGGTACCATTGGCTCCTAGCATGGCCGGCACTGCCCTCACGTCATCTAAGAATTCGTTGATAAAGGGGTCCAAAGGAAGACGGAGCCCCTGTTGAAACTGTTTGAAGTAGAAGTGGACATAGTCTTCATTGTAGTAGAAGCTCCTCTCCTCATTTTCTGTCTTCAAATCGGGTTTGCCAATATAAGTTAACTTATACTCGGCTTTGTCCACCCCGTACGTGGAATACAACTTAGCGAGCATGGGATCCCCGGCCTTTGGAGGCCTCTCTCGTCGTTGCCCTCCTCCTCGGCCTCCCCTTCTTCGGCCCATGCTGCCTTCAACTTGGGCACCTTCCATAAAGGCGTCAACTATGCGGGTGGACGAGGAGGTCTCTCCTTCTCTTCCCGTCATATTTGCATAAAGTCGAGGGGACAAAGTTAGTTACCTCGTCAATGGCTGATTTTTGGACGGGGAAGGGAGATACCCCTCCTCGTCATTACATAAGGCCGAGGAGGGAGCCTTACCACTCAGACGCTCACGAATTACACGATCTGAGGCCGGGTAGAACAGTTCGATGTGTTCCATCATCTCGGCCCTATCCTCAAAAACAATAATGTTGGGGGAATCGGACACAATCCTATCTATCCTCGTGGAATCTGGATATTGAAGAAACATTCGGGTACGACCATAACTCCTCAACCTCTTTCCTATATCGTCCAGGGTCAGCATCAACCAAGGTCCCCTCTCTCTCCGGTAAACCCTCAAATTGCCGATGTGATACCCATAACGGAATCGGGGGGAATGGTCCCAAGAACGAGCCATTTCTAAGGGGAATCAAAGATCAATGGGGGATTTCATTCAATATTCAAAGAAGTTCATACAAAATCCAAAGAAAATCAAAGATTCAAAGTGTTTGAGAGTTAAAAGCAAAAAATTCATGAAGAAAAGCTTCAACCTTCAACAATGGCGGTCCATTTTTCTTGGCACATTCGAAATCTCTCCTAAAAACCCTAGAAAACGCAAAATCATGAACGGAATGCGTAGGAAGGAAGAAAATTCATACCTGATCTTGAAGAAACGGTCGGAATCACAACAGAAACAACAACGCCGGAGAAACAAAGCTTCGCCGGAAACTGGGTAAGATGAAGATCGGAAAATCACCGGTGAAAGTCTTGCCTTTGCTCTCAAACAATTGGGGTGTGTAAAGGTTTAACTGAAAGGGTTTTAGCTTTTTATACTCCACCAAACCGGGTCAACCCATGGGTAAAGTAAGTAAACGGGTATGACGCCCCAAGAATTAAATGCTGGTAACAACTTCCAAGGCGTGACAAGACTGGGGGGCCCCATGTAATCATCAGAATATTAACCGTCAGATAATGAAGCGACGCCAAGGACACGTGTCAAAGCCTGTTCGTATTCTATAAGCCGAGGACAAGATGACTTTCTCCTCGTCCTAAGCCGAGCTAGAAAGTCGGGGGCCACTGAACAGTATAAACCGAGATACGAACATGGGCTTGCCCGAGTTGGGCCCAAAAGGATTGGGCCATAAACATAATCCAATACACAAGTGTCAGGGCCGAGGAACACCTTCCTCGTATGCCGAGGAGCATCACCTTGGCCTTACGTCAGCAACGTGCTCTTCATACTTGGCTCGTCATACTCCGAGATACCATAAAATGATGAGGAGAGAAAAGTTCTTACCTCGGCATTTCATCAAATGACGAGGAGACAGAATCATTTACCCCGGCATATCCACATGTCGGCCAACCATCAAATGACGAGGAAGCATAATCATTCACCTCGGCTTATTCATAAATGCCGAGATAAGACATCCATGCTCCTCGGCGTTCTGGCTAGCAGATCATATAATCCTATTCAAACAAGGATTCAACAGTTATTATCCAATCAGGATTGTAACCACCTACACCAATTCAAGTCAAACAATGACTCCTTAACAGATATAATTCTCTTAGGATTATGTCTTATCTCTTTACAATTTCACTTCAACATGGATTCTATCAATTTATCCCTATAAATACAAGCCCTATGGCTCATTATTTGGTACGTTACTTTTTACCATACAGAAACTCTGGCAATTTAGTTTCTCATAATCAAACCGTGAACTTACTCTCACGCCGGAGGGCCTTTATCTGGACTCGCCCCGGCTTAGTTTACGTGTTTTCTCTTATTTTCAGGCCTTGCAATCTCCGGAGCATCCGAATGCTTGGATTTGGGCTGATTTGACGATTTTGGCATCATCATGTGAAATAAATGTTTGTTACGAAACTTGACCGCAATATTATTAACCTAACACTTCCAACGCTAGATAAACAACCTAATATAAAATAGATAGGTTCACTTACACCCGTATAAATACTATTGGGTCTGCCTCTGCTCATCTAACCTAAATATAAATTACTTGAGAACGAGTAGAATGACACAAGACACGACCATATATGCATAACTTGTTATGAAAATTGTATATAACAATAAATAAGGCTTTCTTTACATTAACGAAATGACAAATAATAAATGTATCATAATAATAATTAACAGGGGAAGGGAATAGAGATAAATAATAAATGCGGAAATTAAACCAAACCGAAAATATATAGGAAGTTTAGTCATGTGTTGGACACAATTTTCGCAAGATGATATTGCCCCACACTGGTGCTAAGGATTTCAGTTGACAATCTTCTCTCAAGATAAAACGACTTATTATTATTGATAGAAGCACTTCAAATCAATAACTCGGCGAACGCAACTGTGTTTGATACTTCCAGACTTTGAAGAAGACTTATGCAACAAGATGATCTATCTTCTAACAGATGTCGTTAAGAATTCCGTTGAATTCCAAATTCAATTAAATATCTAACCGAGTTAGTTGACTCCGTTAGATATGTGAGTCTCCACTTCTAGAGAGAAGAGAGAGTGAATTTGTGAAGTGAAGAGAGAATGAATTGAATTGAATTGAATTTGACAATCTAGTGGGGGATTTATATAGTTTATGAAGAGATTGAGTGTCTTTTGGGAATAGGCACAAATTGCACCTGGTGAGTCTCAGCCCTTGGATCAGATTGTGGATGAAGGGTGGAGATCTGCTGGTTCGACTCAGCAGCCCGACCCGTCTGTTCAAACAGACGCGGGTCGCGCCCTTACCCATTACCAGCCTGTTCGAACAATCACGACCCACGACCCATTCCAATCGGACCTAGCCCATAACCTTGGACCAGCCTAACGAGCCTATCCAGAACCGAACCATCAACCCATCAGCCGAATCTGGACCGAACCATATTTACCAAGCTTGAACCGACCGAACCTCCATCGATCCGAACTTTGTCAAAAGTTTAAGGCTCCAATAGCTCGTGCAAAGTGCGCCCTAAACTGCCCATTCCGCCCTTCGCGCGCTTCGCGGTTCATGTGCCAATTTGAAGCTAGTCCAAAATTAGCACTATTGGGCCACTAGTTGTATGGATGACCCAATGGTCCACTTGGTTGGCCCAATGAGATAACAGCTTGATGACTCCTTCCTTTGATGGTTCCTCTTAAAAACAAACATTACTTTCCTTCTTAAAGCAATTTGGGATAACTCTTTCATATCCCATAAACTCTTCATAAACCCATTTCATTTTGCATACTTTGAGCATTAATTTCTCATTCACCATAAATTGATTTTGAGAAAGTAAATATATCAAATTAATCTACTCCAAATATAGATTATTAATATGCAATCAATTTTCATTTTCCTAAAATTAAAAACTTATGGAATTCTTGGTCAAAAGTCGGTCAAACCTCACTTTATCAAAAACCAAAATTCCAACAATCCCCCACATGAATGACAAATTAATGCATGCATGAATTCAGACTCTTCTGGAAGTTTCGGCGAACTATTATTGTGTCGGGATAGGTAGCTTATGGCCTTGAACCTTTCCTAGTGAAATACTATCGGATATACTAGCCATTTGGTAGCGAGACGCTTTGAACCAGTGACTGTATATTGTATACCAAGACAATAGTACTCACACAATAACAAATCTAACACGTTTTGTTCTCACGTTTTATCCATTTTGGCCCTGGACTGTTCTTGATTCATAAGTGTTTCAATTTAGAAGCGGCCTTATTACTTCTCACTTATATAGGTGATCTCTTATAAAGAGTAACCTGTCATACTCCACCACTTAGGTATAGAAATCATTAAAAACTTTAAGCTTATCCTCACCACACGTCAACAGGGGTTTAGCACTTAGATGGCTTCTGAGAATGAGTTATAATGAGTTCTAAGTGCACATACTAGAATTTCCATAATTTAGTTGTCTCAATGAACCAAGGGCATGAGATTCTCCAATTCTCAAGATTGAGTGTCCACTATGAATTTCTTTGTTTGTGTGGGTTTTTAACCCCATTCCCCTAACCAAACAATTTGATCTCCTATTCATACCCTTTGGTATACTGATCCGTTTTTGACTTCACATGGCCAGTTGTGACAGTCCCATTTGAGATCAATTGTCTTATGATAATATGTCAATGACCATTGTGTCATGACTTACCACGATGTTCTACACCTTTTCCTATTTCTCATTGTCGTCACAATGCCTTAGGTCATGTAGACAGAATCTTGTTCCACAAAGAAATATCTTCCAAGACCATTCAGCTTTTATCTTTAACTAACGCTATCGACTCAGATTCCTTACTAAATCGAGTTGTTCATGTTGTCTTGAAAGATTGACACCGCTGCTCCATTTATTGTGAACACATTTTCACCTTGGAGTTTATTTGAGTCTGATATCCAATCAGTTTATCCTTTTCATACTATTGAATATCTCATTTATTATAATCTGTAATCACAAGAATATCTTTAAGTACTCCAAGTACTTTGACTATACTTAGTGATTTATTACAATTTTTATTTAGACTTTTAGTCTCTCTAGAATGGTCAATCCTTTCGAGTGATCAAATTCTTCTATCGGTCAGTTTCTTAGAGTCTACCGCTCAAGAATCTACCTTACAGATATTACCTCTCAAGATTCTACCTTATAGATTCCATATCTCAAGAATCTATCTGTTACCTTTCAAGAATTTAGCTTATTTGAGAGTCTATCTTTGAGAATTTATCTAACTTTTATGACTCTACCATTAAAGAGTCTATCATTTTAAGAATCTTTTCTCTTCAGATTCTATATCTCGAGAGTCTCATTTTTGAGATCAATAATCTGCCTTTTCAGATTAAAAATCCGTTTCATTAGATTTTATTTCTCAAGATTATTTCCCTTTTAGAAATCTATCTTTTGAAATTCTAACTTCCTTAACTATACTTCTTGAAAGTTTACCTTTCCAGGACTTATCTTTCAAGAGTTTTTCGTCTATAGATTCATCTTTCAAATATTTTCTTTCAAGGACCAATTTGCAATTCAACGGTTCGTATTATGGAGGAAGATCAACCAACCTCCAAATATATGATGAACTATTCATTTAACTGTTAACAACATTATTCAACAGTTTTCGTTTAATTTTCTACCATAGAAAATTAGGACCAAAAGACTAGCTTCTTTTGTCCACAAATTGTGCCTAGGTTCGTCTTCTTTAAGATGAACTATTTGCATTTTCATAAGTTCTCTTTCTAGAACTTATATATTTCATTTCAATGAAATATAATCTAAAGGAATATCTAATTCCTCGTTTTTAGCTTAAGTACTTTTACTTATAGCCTGTACCCCCACATTTGAGGTGTACCCCCTCATTTTAAGGTATTTATAACACGGCTTACGATTATCCTATATTTTGTAAGGAGTTTTATCAATTCCTTTCTTCGATATCTTATTAAGAATGTAGTTCGACGAGAGTATTGCTACCCCCACAATTTGTTGGATAAGCCTGAACCTTGCATTCATCATCTCCTTAAGAGTATGATTCTTGCGTTCAGCTACTCCGTTAGATTGAGGCGTATAAGTCTTCAAACAGAGCAACATATTCTCCTCATCTATCGCTTTGAATCTTCTTAATTTTTATATTAAGTTGATTCTCAACTTCATTCTTATAAGTCTGGAAAGCCTCCAAGGCTTCATCATTTCTTATCAAGAGATATTTATAGCAATATCTTGTGCAACAATTTATAAAGTAATTAAATACTTTTTCCCACATCAAGTTTGCACTAACTTTAGATCACAATTATTTGTGTGAGCTAACTCAAGAGGTGTCGTGTTTCTTATTACGGAAGAAAATGATGACTTAGTCATTTTAGCTTTCACGCAAATTTCACACTTGTCAGTTGAATCAAATTTATTTATAAGAATTAATTCTTGACTCACGAACGTCTTAATTGTGTTGAAATTCACGTAACCTAATTTATCATGCCATAAATTAGAACCTTCCAAAAGGTAATCATAAGAAACACCGCTGTTCTTTGCCTTTAGGCAAGGTACCCTTTACCGAGAAATAATTTTTTCTTGGTCAATACAATTTTATCTGACTCAAACACTTGTCTAAATCCAGCCTTGCTCAACATTGATCTGAAAACTAGGTTTTTGCGAATGTCTAGGACATGCAACACATTCACGAGAGTCAGTTCTCTGTCTGAAGTCATCTTCAGCACAACCCAGTCCCATGACGTTAGAAGTAGTAGAGTTTCTCATTTACACCTTCCTTCCATTGAAATGAGTGTATGATGAGAAGCTCTCTTTATCAGCACATATATGGTGGGTAGCTCCAGCTCCAGTGTCTATCCACCATTCTCTTGGGTTGACCTTCAACTTTCTAAGTTGGCTTCAAACCCCATTAATTCTCAATCAAGCCTATTCAACCTTTCGTTGACGTTAGCTTTGATTCATGTTGTCCATTTCCCTTCATAGAATATGACAATATCTTGCTAAGTGACCTGAGTTTACTACATCTGCATCAGATCTTGGAACCGGTTTCTTAAACCTTAAGGCCCCGTTTGGTTCGTGGTAAAGTGGGGAAACAGAATGCTCAATTTCATTCCCCCAAATCCTTTGGCATGTTTGGTTGAAGTTTTTCTAAATTTTTCATTCCGCTGGAATGACCAATTCCATCAAAGGTAGGAATTTGCCATTTCCTCCAAATATGGGAGGAATGATGAATTCCTTCGGCAATGGAATTCAAAAAAAAAAAAATATGACCAAAATACCCCCAAACCCAAATCACCCCTACCTACCCCACCCACTCAGCCCCACCCATCCAGCCCCTGCCCTACCACCCCCACCTACCCCCCCATCCCCCCTCCCCACAAAAAAAAATTTTTTACTCATTTTTGCATACCCCTGCCACCCCACCCACCCAACCCAACCCCTGCCCTACCAACCCCACCCCCTACGATTTTTTTTTACTCATTTTGCATACCCCGCCTACCCCCCATCCACACCTCGCCCCTACCACCCCTACCTACCCCCCCAACCCCCCACAAAAAAAAAAAATTTTTACTCATTTTGCATACCCCTGCCTACCCCACCCACCCACCCCCGCCCTACCACCCCACTCCCCACGAGAAAAAAATTTTTTTTACTCATTTTGCATATTCTTGTCTAACCCCCTCCATCCCCGCCCTACCAACCCCACCTACCCCCACCCCCACGATTTTTTTTAACTCATTTTGCATACCCCCCGCCTACCCCACCCACCCATCCACCCAACCCTACCCACCCCCCAAAAAAATAATTTTTTTACTCATTTTTCGTACCCCTGTCTACCCCAATCCTCCCCTTCCCAAAAAAAAAAATTTTTACTCATTAATTTTTTAAAAGAAGGGTAAATTGGACATTTTATATGCTTTCATTCAATTCCTATAATTTGTATTTTCAAATCAAACATGATTTGTCAAGAAATTGAATGACAATTTCATTCCATTCCGTGCCAACCAAACGAAGGGGTTTGACTAGTTTTTTTTCATTCCAATTCCTTCAGGAATTCAATTCCATTGACCATTCCATTCCTTCACTTTTTTTCCATCGAACCAAACGGCCCCTAAAGGTTTGTTCCAAAGAGTTCCACAACTTTTTGGCTGTCTCCACGAGACATTTCTTTCGGTAACGACATTACTTAGCCCACTCAATATGTACATTCTACATATGAGATTTCTATGATCCATGCCTTTTCAGTTATCTATCTTTGTGGATCTGGTTAGTCATCCCGGATAGCTGGGTTATCTTCTTCTACGAACTTCTTCAGACAGAGGGTGGTCATCCCGGATGGCCATGTAATCTTCTTCTACTTCAGACTGAGAATGATCTACATGCATAACATTTTTTGTTGCCACCTTTGAAGTCCGTTTCATGTGTCAACAAATATCTTGAATCACTTGCTTGATTATTGTTGTCCTTCTCGTTATCTTCTAGTTAGCTTCCAATGCTCTTCTAATTATCTTTCCTTGGAAACCGTCATTCTTTTCGTTAATTCTCTAACGATCATGTCTTTCCGTTGTCCATCATCATTGGTTCATATTTGTCATAAAATCAAGAAAACGTAAATATCTTCTTGCGATTGTTAGGAAATTTGTATGTAACAATAAATAAGATTTTCTTGACATTAACGAAATGACAAATAATAAATGAACCATAATAATAATTAACAGGGAAGGGAATAGACATAAATAATAAATGCTGAAATTAAACCAAATCGAATATATATAGGAACTCGAGTCTTGTGTTGGACACAATTTCCGCAAGAAGATATTATCCCGCACTGGTGCTAACGGTTTCAGGTGGCAATCTTCTCTCAAGATAAAACGACTTATTATTATTGATAGAAGCACTTCAAATCAATAACTCGGCGAACGCAACTATGTTTGACACTTTCAGACTTTGAAGAAGACTTATGCAACAAGATGATCTATCTTCTAACAGATGTCGTTAAGAATTCCGTTGAATTCCAAATTCAGTTAAATGTCTAACCGAGTTAGTTAACTCCGTTAGATTTGTGAGTCTCTACTTCTAGAGAGAAGAGAGAGTGAATTTGTGAAGTGAAGAGAGAATGAATTGAATTGAATTTGACAATCTGGTGGGGGGTTTATATAGTTTATGAAGAGATTGGGTGCCTTGAAAATAGACACAAATTGCACCTGGTGAGTCTCAGCCCTTGGATCAGATCGTGGATGAAGGGTGGAGATCTGCTGGTTCGATCTAGCAGCCCGACCCGTCTGTTCAAACAGACGCGGGTCACGCCCTTACCCATCAGCAGCCTGTTCGAACCATCACGACCCACGGCCCATTCCAACCGAACCTAGCACATAACCTTGGACCAGCCCAACGAGCCTATCCAGAACCAAACCATCAACCCATCAGCCGAATCTGGACCGAACCATATTTACCAAGCTTGAACCGACCGAACCTCCATCGAGCCGAACTTTGTCTAAATTTTAAGGCTCCAATAGCTCGTGTAAAGTGCGCCCTAAATCGCCCATTCCGCCCTCCGCGGTTCATGTGCCAATTTGAAGCTAGTCCAAAATTAGCACTATTGGGCCACTAGTTGTATGGATGACCCAATGGTCCACTTGGTTGGCCCAAGGAGATAACAACTTGGTGACTCATTTCTTGGATGGTTCCTCTTAAAAACAAGCATTACTTTCCTTCTTAAAGCAATGTGGGATAACTCTTTCATATCCCATAAACTCTTCATAAATCCATTTCATTTTGCATACTTTGAGCATTAATTTTTCATTCACCACAAATTGGTTTTGAGAAAGTAAATATATCAATTTAATCTACTCCAAAATTCTTGGTCAAAAGTCGATCAAACCTCACTTTATCAAAAACCAAAATTCCAACATAACCATGACACGCTTGGGCTGTAAAAAAATTAGTGTTTACTATTTTCAGTTAATTTCTTATGAAGATTGTGTCAAACACAAGACTCGACTTTCCACATTCCATATTCATTTATTTCGAGTTACAATTATTTTCAGTTAATTTCTTAAGAAAGTCTTTTCGAATTTTCGTTAATTTTTCTTACAGTAATTAATTTAATTAGCAAGAAATAAACAATGATTAAGAAGGTGGTTACACAAAAGATAATGGGAGGAACTATGAAGCTGATTTTCCAACAAGTAATGGACAATAGATGTTGCTTTCAGCATGGTAAACAATAATGGTTTTTAACTAATTGCATCCTTCCCATATTTTAAGGGTGGCTCAAAAAAAAAAAAAAAAAAAAAGGAAGTTGTATTTTAAAAAAGAATAGAGATTCTTGGTATCTTATTTTCTTAAAATATTGTATTTCTCCCTATAGAGAATTATTACAGAGTAGTTGGTTAGGGGTTTGGAGATTGCCAATGTGGTGATTGTTAGATCAAGTTTTCATAATTGGATTGTCTTCCAACACATCCTCTCTCACGTTAGAGACTACTCCCTCCGTCTCGTTTGAAAGGGCACAAATTTTTTTAGAATGTCTCATTTAAAAGGGCACAACCCAAAAATAGAAAGTTTTTTATTATTTCTTTATTTGTGAGACCCACTTGTCATACTCTCACAATAAATATCCACTAACTATTCCCTACACCACTTTCTCTTTCCTACATCACCTTTCACTCAAAACATTTATTCCACTATACACTTTTTCTCTTTTCTACATCACTTTTCTTAATTCCCATGCAAGAACTCAAAAATGCCCTTTCGAGCGGGACGGAGGGAGTATGCATTTATTTGTGAATTAATTTAAGTTGTTTATTTATTTTCAATATTACAGCTATTATATATGACGACGGATTTACTATTTTTTCCTTAAAGTGAATTTACACGTTAAAATCAATTGGTGTTAAAAATAATTTCAAGGCTATGTTATGGCAAGATTCGTCAATTTTCGATGTTGAATAATGTCTCTAACATTTTTTTTTTTGTGGGGGGGGGGGAGTAACTTGCCCGTGAACTTTGAAATTTTGGCTCTATAATCCTCAAAAAGCTATACTAATATTGACCTATACCTGGAATTTTATGGTGCATAAAAATTTTGAATTCGCAACTGAGTCCTAATTTAGAATATTTGAAAAATAAAGAGCCATTTTTGGAGTAAAAAGGATCATAAAAAGTGTAGTTAGTGAAAAAATAAAGATGATTAAGAGTGTGAAAAATGAGGAAACAAAAGTTGAACACTTTTTCCAAGTTTTTGGTCAGCAAAATTTAAATTTGAACCCTCCCTCCCCTCCAACCTATGCCGCTTTTATTTTACCACTTGCCAATTTTCCATCATCAAATGTTCTTTATACAAACCATGAGCCTTATTATTGTTTTATTTAATTCTTCCTAATCATTATACCCCTTTCATGATTATGAATATCTAATACCAACATTTATATGCTAATTCTAGTTAACATGTGATTTACTTATCTCATACTTTCATCATTTCACTTTTAATTTAATGATTATCAAAAACACAAACATCTCATACCAACATTTATACGTTGATTCAACAAATTGATGATTTTTTGATACGGAAAATGAAAATAAATGAATGATTACTTGGACCGAAATCCCAAATTTAGAATATTGAGTAATGGCAATTAATTTATGTAACGACTAGGTCTGAAAACTTATTTCGCTACATAAATTACAACCTAAGTTAACTTGCTACAAACACCTTGAGTCAACTGTACTTATTACATGTCGACCCAAAAATTAATAGATGTTGTTAGTGTACAATAGTACTACGCGAAACTTAAATAACACTCTAAATTTCCACACTTAATTGATGTGAGATGGAATATGCGTAAAAAAAAAAAAAAACTAAAATTGGATTCTCACAATTTTTAAAAACTAGATATAGCACATAATAATCATTAACCATGAGGATTAATAATAAGCTAGTGGATAATTGGTTGTACTTACCATTAACAAACATGTAAATTACTTTTAATGATGATTTTTTACTCACTTATTAGAGATGGGAATTGAATAGTTTGGGGACGAGAGTTATCAACTTAATATCCTAAAAAAAATTCAAGTCTTATCCAAAAATAAAAAAGACAAATACCCCAACCTAGCTAGCTAGGTCTCACAATTCAACTACGCAACAGTCAGATTTACCGTCACGTCAATCGGTTTTAAAATTTATCTGCCACATCTTTTTGGCCTTCAAAGTCTGTCACTTGGTATATCGAATAAGCAAAACTGCTTTATTAATCTGAACGATTAAGTGATGAAGTCGGGTTGCTTGGCCCCAAATCCGACCATCTGAAATGGCAAGTTGTAACCGCCGCTAATGAGTAAGAGTTGGGTGAAATGTTACAATCAAACATAGGCAATAGGCATCACATCACATGGGCTGGCTTGGCTTGGCTTATAGTAATTCTACGTTGCAATAGCATTCCACTAGCGTAACATTTAGGGCTTATACCACCCAATTTTGTTAGGGAAATAATCCAGTTTAATTTCTTACTTTCTTTTTTAGTTTATCTCATTTAACCTTTTTAATTGCTTTATTTTCTAAAATAGACAATAAGATTCACTTGCTACACTCACAATAACATAATATTTGATTTTTTAAAAAAATTTCATGTAAAATTAAACTAGCAACATTAAACTGGGTCGAAGATAAGTGAGTACATTTATGGGCTTTGATGTGATTTTAGGAATACCATCCGTGCCTTTGAAGGATAATGGGCCGACCTTAGTTCAACTTTTATGTGGTTAACAAAATACAGCCCACAAGGGCCCACATTTCCCCATAACATGCCTTTCATTTTCCCCAATTTGTTCTGCTCACGAATTTATTCCTTTTCGGATTATAGATTTTTTTTTTTTTTTTTTTTTTTGCTCATTGAAGGGCCATTGTTAAGTTTTGTGATGCTATCCTATCATATTATTGAATGAAGATGACAAATCTGAAATTGCAGGAAAAAATAAACTATTATGTCCCTGTAAATTCTTATAAATTTATCCATATTTTAAAATAATTACTCTCTCTGTTCCAAAATAAATGATAAAAAATTTTTCAAATTTGCTTTTTGATTAAAAGCAAATTTAACTTTTTTTAATCATTTACTCCCTCCGTCCCTGAAAGATTGTCTCATTTGTCATTTTGACTTGTCCCAAAAAGTATGTCTCATTTCTAAACTTAGGCATGAATGTTACTGCAAATCTACTAAGGTACAAGAAGGTGAATTTCTTCCTTAATAATTGCAAAATGTACAACAGGACAATCTTTTAGGGACGAAAGAAATATTTTCTTAATCTCCATAAAAAATTCAAAAGAAATCTTACACAAAACGGGAAGAGTTTGTAGTGAAAATATCAAGAAAGCAGACGACAAGACACATTCTAAATTGCAATCACGGGGATATTCATTTCATGTGATGAGCAGAAATTAAACAGCGTGTTTGAAAAATGAGTCATTTTCAATTAGTTATAGTCAGAGTGTAAGAAATTAATAATTGAATGAAACTGATAGGGCCTTATCAGCATCCGAGTCATGCATGTACTCCCTCCGTCCAGAAAAAGCTGCAGGTTAAGGCGGATTCGGCCAAAGTTGGCTTTTGGCCAAACTTTAATATCAATTTACTTATCATAATAAAAATCTAAAAATTGTTATCCATAAAATAACCAAATGATTTATCAATAGCAATTATTAAAATTTCATTAGAATGAATAGATTGATATTAAAGTTTGGTCAAAGTTGAACTCGGTTGACTTGCTACTGTAACAACTGTAGAAGGTAATATGGGACGGAGGGAGTATATCTTTTACATGGTTTTTATATTTGCTCTTTTCTCCTTTTTTTTTCATTTACAATGTTGTGTGAACGACGATTAGCAAAATAATAAGATAACTTAAAGGATATAACAAAGTTAATATCGAAATATAGAGAAGTTCAATAAAATAAGGAAAAAGCAGCGATCGATAAATGAGTGAAGTGTGAAAATATCTTTAAAAATACGGATTTCAAACTTATACATGGAGCTAAGTTACAACATAATTAAAATTGTCTATAGAGCGTTGTTGTTGTACACATGATGATTTTGAGGTGAGACCCACTTGATCCAATGCAATAGTGATATTTGTGCACATCTTTTGTTGATGGTCTTTGTGTTGTGTGCTTCTTCTTCTTCTTCTCATTTCACGTTATCCACTTATGGATAACATTACGTTCAATGCATACTACTAATATCTATCTACAAGGAAGGGTCATAACCATGACTACGTATGATATGGTCCACCTAAAATGCACCATTATTAAATATTTTGTTGGAAGAACTTTACCGTTATGGTTTTACCCGGCTCGGAGCTTCATTGTACCAAAAAAGAGCATATGATGCAATAAAATTCTTGTCATGAATGAGCTGGATTTCCAACTCATTCATGGTTACTTATGGCAATAGTAATTAAATGTTTCATCAGCCACTTGTTATTTGTACAACATATTTCCAACTTCCTACTTCACATTTCTGTAGTGAATGAACCCTAGAAGTTGTGTTTTAAGGTTAAACAATATTGATGCTTAGGGGTAATATTTTATAAATGGCTCTTTGTACAAACACAGATTCTTGGGATCTCAGAATTCACCCAACCGCTTTATTTCTGCAATCAGGGCTCAAGAGTAGGAAATTCCAATGTTAATCTCCCCACCCTTCTTCCCATACTAATATATCCTTGCCGGTTCTAGTTTTGCTGTCCAGCGCTTTCTGCAATTTAAGGTCTGTGACTTGCTAGGTTAATGGCGTAGATCCTTTGCCATACAACCTATACAGATTCCTTGTTACCTAGAGAGAGAGAGAGATTCCATTATGCAATATACGTAGTGTAGTAAAATACATACTGAGCAACTTAGACATTGCTTACCATTTGCGTCTGAAATGTTCAGTCTGTTTGAAGAATCAGATGAAAACCCTAACTTGGCCATGATCTCGTCCAGGCGTTGCACGTTTGTCAGGTAAAGGAAACCAACCTACCAACAAAAAAGTTACCTCTCCATCCGTCCCAAAATGAATGATCAAAATTTCTGAAATCACGGGTTCAAGTCGGCAAGAGCAGCATCTTGCATTTATGCAAGGTTTGCCTACATTTCACACTTGTGGTGGAGACCCTTCCTCGGACCCTCGCTACATGCATGCTTTGGTGCACCAAGATGCCCTTTTTTTGCTCTTCATCAAGAGTAAATATAAAATTACAAAATATGATATAATAAAACAAAATGGCTCACTAGCATCTGCTTACAATTTGTTATGAAGCAACAGTCAGTTTATGCAATTTTTGACACAATTTTCATCATGGGTAATTCAGAAACAACATCTATGTGCGTTAATACAAGGGCAAGCCTGTGTACATCCGACCCCCTACCCCACCGTAGGTGGGAGCCTTTGCAACATTGGGCTAATGTTGTTGTTGAAGTGAGCTCTCATTTATACAACTACCAGAAGATATTTGCTAATGTGGAATCCTTGCCAACTTATTCACCTAACTTCAGATTGCCCCCCCAAAGAGACCCTTGTGCAAATCCATTTCCATCAAAGATATTTATATTTTCACACTATATTTGGTACTTCTGATGAAAGTACAAATATGCCTACATGATTGGTAAAAGTAATTTATCATATGAAAGCACATTTAAGACAAGATAATCATATGTTTCCTTTTGAGTTATGGACTAGTGAACTAGATGGATAAGAACAAACCAGTGTCTCCAAAGATGATGCTCTGTTATAAGCAGCTGCCCCGACACGTTTCTTGGTCCGTCCTTTAGTAGAATTGCTATTTTTTCCCCAACGAAGAACATCCCTGCATTAGATGTTTTTGCATACTATAAATACATAAATTAAATAAGCAGCTTTGCAACTGACATAAGCAAAAGCTACTTCACATTCCATTAACTGTTGGCTGATGACATCCTCAATCACATTTACACATCTGGTGCTTACTTCTTGTAATTCAGATTCCTATCAACGTGAATTGATGATTTCTTGTGAAGGAAGTCTACTAAAGGAGTTTTTAACTCATGAAGTTAACCGGTCCCTTTAACTTTCAGGCTGTCTTTGGAAATAGTAATCATCAGACTCATAATATCAAGTAACTGGTTTGGTAAACGTAAATGGGAAAAGGTCCTAACCGCATTAATCACTTGCTTTATCCTGATAAACTGTTTTAAGTGCCACAACATTCAAATTCAAAAAGCAAAGTGGGCATTTTTATCAGACAAATCCATTTGGCTAAACATCAATAATGCACCATTCTACACTTTTGTATGAACAGACTCCAGAGGAAAAGTCAAAACCAAACAACCAGTTCGAACCTGGGATTAGAAATATAACTGCATGCAATAGCCAATGGCTTTACCAGGGAAAAAACAGATATGTTGGTTTGTTTCAACTAAAGCCTGTAAGTAGTAGGGAAAGTGTTTCGGTTGCTGCTAACTGTGAGACTTAAGAACAGTAGCAGGCCTTCTCTTTATAAGAAAATCCTATCAAGAAGGGATATGAAACAAAGCAGGCACTAACTCCCTTGCAGTAGTTAAGACGTGGAATTACATGGGATCTCAAGCTCCCATTTCTTGCAACTTGACGAAACTCTTATCAAGACCCTCTCTTGGTTGCTTTTACATAAATGAATGTCAAAAAGATCACAAATGTATGTTACAATACATTCAATGTCAGGACTTTTCCCAACCTATTTACAGAAAACATTCATGGTTTGCTCCTCATTCTATTTTATCCTCACTGTACTAACACATGATCCCTCATTATAATACGGTGCAGTGCAAATGGCACATAACTAATCAAATGGAGAAAATGACTCAAGCCCTTGGTATTAGCTTTCAATTTGAAACGACACATGCATGTTTATTTTCTCACTGGGTGTTACTGCCAGCAATATCTGATGCTGTTGACAAACACTGCTGCTAGCACCATGCTGCTTTATTTTACCCCCAACAACTGAACTATACCTCACTTCCCCTTCCTATCTGTGTCATGCACCAAATACTATCATCATACATTCTTGCCAGGTTGTGTCGCTTGTGATTTCAATCCTAACCCAAAATTAAATTGACAAAAAAAAGCCAAATCTACTGTCCATCACAGCATCCCCAATGTCATCATCAAACTTACAAGCCATGGCTGAATCACACTACAACATCAGAGTCACTATAGCCACCAATGAGGCTTGAACCAGTGCATCGTCAACAGAATCACTGCTACTCGCTATTTAACCCCCACCCCACCTCCGACAATCTTCTCCTTCTGTGCTTTTCTTTTCAACTTTTAAAGGACATGGTAAAAGGATATTGCTATAAATATCTCAGAATCATATAATGTAAATATCTGGTATTAGAACCGATCATCAATTCGTTGAAATTCTCTCTCCCCCCCCCCCCCATGCCTTGGGGTTGGTTTTCAATGCCAAGTGCAATAAATTTTGGATAGACAAGTGCACTTAGGACACTCACAAGTAGGAGTAAGACACTTAACACTGTTTTCTTCTTAAATAATTATAAAACTAATAATCACCTCAGAGTAAATGAAAGCAAAACGTAATAAGACTGACCTCTCTTCTTCTGATAAAAGATCCTCTTTTAAAAGTTTCTTGAGCACTGCATCCTAAAATGCATCACATACAAATAAATTCTTTGATGGATGGAAATAACCCAAAGTTTATTGAAACTATACAAACGATAGAAATGGAATGCCAAATAGTTAATTTATTTGCCACACAAACAGCCGAAACTCTAGAATTTTTGCAAATAAACAATAAACTCTTTGTGAATCAATCTCATGAAGGCAATCTTCTAAAAATTGTCTAATGAGCTAATTTTCTTTGAAGTTACTAACATGATTTCACAATAAACCAAGATAATGATGGTAATCACCATTAACTCTTTTTTTTTCTTCTTTTTTTTCTTTGATAAGAAATTACCATTTACTAATAAACTCAAGTCAGTAGCACCCCAAGTCACTGAGATGAATCCTTATTTTGCCCTCTATACGTATCAAGACAAAATAATTATTGAACTATGCAACGTAACACACTCTAATTATCAATTTATGCAACCTACTTGTTAGTTCTTGAATTATGTTACGTACTTTTGACAAAAATATCAAATAATGCAACACGCTAATTTTTTTACTTACGGCTTAATAAAAAAAACTAATGTGGCACTACCACATTAGCACCACGTCATCATAGTTAATTGTGTTGGTGTGGCACTGACATGGCAGTACACCAGTACCTTTCAATTTTCATCTGTTAATGCAGCGTACTTGTTAGATATGGCCAGAAATGTCATGTAACCTTAACCTAGTAAAATCATACCCTTCATTAAGATTGTCGCCCATGGTAGTCTATTCTTCACAACCAAGCATTATCGTCCATCATGTCACCAGATCAGGGCACTTAATGATGATCTATATCATAGGTGTGAGGGATCATCTAATCCCCTTAAAGAAAGTACTTTTATGATCTCCTCATTGTAATTTTTTTTACCAAACATAAAATTTACGGCATGTTGTTTTCTCAACAAATATGTGAAACTGTCAGTCCTAGTCAATGTAGTTCCTAGTAGAACAGATAATGAAATAAGAGAATTTAGGGGCATTTCTAAAGTTATTTTGCTTTTTCAGCAGATTCGTCTGCAAAGTCAAGAAATAAACAGACATAAGAGGTCAGCAAACAAATTTAATATGATACGTATCTTTCATGTTATGTGTTTTGTCACCTACAAACAAAGTCAGTATAGTTTTTGCTTATTCTAAGTCAAATATATTATGCAAATTGCAATTCATTGTTCTTAATTAAGCTTAAGGCTCAGCAATAACAATCCCAGTATGGTGATAATATGTACTACATGAGTAATCTGTCAAGAATGAACAGGCTGTATGGACCTCAAAGAACAACGGGTGCAAGAATAACAAGTAATAGCCACTAATTCTTACTAGAAACAAGCATGGAGTGAAAGATGCTATACCTGAAATTTAGAGAAGCACAAGTTTGCAGCTAATATGATAAGTAATTTTGTACCAGTATTAGTGAATTGTTCAAAGAGGTGGCATGATATCACATATTACCTGGGCCTCACAACGTACTACTGCCATCACACGAGCATTGTATTCTTCAATTCTTAGTGGAGGAAACAGAAAGTGTCGGCGAGCATATAGCTGTAATGTGCAGAGACAAGAGTAAAAAAGTGTGTACTTTTGAGATTCAAATTTGACAAAAATTTATCAAGTTCAACAACCACCGAAAGACTAACCACTCCTTGGGTTGTGATTTCTCATCTTAATGATTTTTGTTCCCCTCACGTATTGTGTTTATTTGGTAATGTTCGGTGCATTTGCTTATGTCTGGGGGGTAACTTCTTGTTTCTGAGTTTCGACGTCCTTTTCAGCTATCTTTGTCACAGGAGGCTCCAATTGTCTTCACTCGTTAGTCGTTACTAGTGACGATCTTTATCGAGACTTCCATTTATTTTGAGCCCTAATGACATAGAATTTGAGAAACTCCGTGTTCATTTTCTTATTTATTTTTTAAGAAGGAATTCCTAGTTCTTATTCTTCTTTTAGGAAATCCCCCTTCTAATATATTCCCAATACGCATATGGGAATCTCAATCCTACAAGTCTATACAGTAGTATGTCCCTCTATGGTTTTACTTTTATGTATCCCTTTTTTCTTCCCCCGCCTTTCCCACTTGTTGATTTCATTTAGAAGGCTATAGATTCAATAAAAGCCAAAGCATTCTTTTGGTGATTGTCCCATCATAAGCAAATGAAAGCCTCTATGAGAGTATTGAATTCCCATGTGGGTTTCATACATGCAGATAAGTGAATCCCATCGACAGACAAAAAATCTTTGTTCTTTGTAATACAACTTGGTGTTTATGGGGTCGCGCTCCCTTAATAGTTATGGCTCAACCCTCAGTATATGAGTTGTTGGATCAGAAATGGGGTGGGGGGGGGGGAACTAAAAGTGGACAATGCTTTCGAAATGTGCTATATTTGCCATCCTTTGGTGTATATGGACGAGAAGGAATTTGAGAATCTTTATGGAAAGAAGATTCCTTTTAATTTGCTACTACAAGGAACATGAACGTTTTGAGTCTTTTGACCTCTCTTTGGGCCAAGGAGTTGTGGATGTTAAGGCCTTGTCCTAGACTTCGCTAGTGAGAGATTGACAGGCAGTTTGGGTTTGATAGTTGTGGGTCTTGTCATTTAGTCTTGTAATTGTAAATCTATCGATAGAGAACCCACTTATGTTTATTCTTGATTTAATGTAATCATCTTTTTCTGTGACACCATATCATCTCCTGAGCAACTGGTCAGGAAACTCATATCAGGCACGCAGTTGTCAGAAGCCCATGCATGCATGAAGTTAATCAAAATTACCCATTCAAAAGCGATCTTCATATTTATCTATGGCCGCACCTTTTTCATTCTTGAATTCAAATATTTTACTCTAAATAAGTGAATTCTTAATTTACAGTTGGGCAGGGGCGGATCCAGGGGGGGCAGGTGGAGGCACTCGCCCCCCGGCGGAAATGCAGTGGAAATTTTTTTTTTTGCCCCCACCATATTTTTGTTATATATGTATATATATAATTAACTTCAAGATTAACACCAGTGAGTGGTGTGGTTCAGCGGTAGAAGGGGTGAAGTTAAAGCTTTTGGTGTTTTCTTTCAAATCCATGTTCGAACCCTGCTACCTACATTTTCAATTAATTTTGTATTCCATCTTTGCTATTCTTTCTCTTAACAGTTTTGTTTTTCTCTTTCTCCTAATTTCCTCACATTTTTTCAATATTAATTAATTCGTTAGGCTTTTCCCATTTTTTTTGTTTTTGGTCTTTCTTCCTATTATCTCAAGTTTAATTAGCAAATTTGAATTTCTTTTTTGTACGAGTAATATATTTTAATAAATTGTTTGCGTTAAATACTTCAACATTATTTCAATCGTTCTTTGAATTATATATTTTTATCATTTTTGTTAACTAAAATACATTGTATTTCATGGATCCGACCCATTTTTTACTTGTCCGACCCGAAAAAAAATTTTCGTTGCCCCCCCTTGGCCAATTCCTGGCTTCGCCCCTGCCGTTGGGACAATGTATTTTTCAACACATTACAAGAAACGATCTAAGTCACCTTCCAAAGTATTTACTAACTTAAATTAGCAGATTGAATTTGAAAATTCCGATGAAAAACATAAATGTTATATTAAAAAGTCCAATAGCATATTTCCTAAACAGCATACATGTAATGTGGTTTAGATAAAAAGTTAAAACGCACCTCGTAAATGCAATCTCCTATATATGCTAATGCAGCTGCGTTATACACAGAGCGAGGCTTCTCTACTTTCGGTGCACTAGGCATCCATGTTTCATACCCCAAATACATTTTTTCCTTTCCATCTGTTCCCAATAATGAATTCACAATTAGCATATCTAAAGCTATAAACATCAGTAACATCTACTCGTTCCACATAAGCATACATGCTGTTCGACGAAACGCCACAAAGAAGTAGTAGTACCTTTCCTGGATCTAGGTAATTCGCGGTGCAGAAGGGCGGAAACGGATAAGTTTTTGCGGATATTTGGATTTACGCATGGTTGGGATATTTGAGTTGAAGGCGAACGAGTGGTGGACTGAGGCGGAGGCTTGGGGTATGTCTGGCTGGGGTTATGAGGGAGACTCTGGGGTGTGTCCATTGAAGCTCTCACCATCGCCGGCGACGTGGGAAGGCGCGCACTCGTGCTTAGACTCATAGCCATGGTTTCGGTTTCAACAATTTGACATCGTCATGGCCTCTTGGGGATAAATTGATCAGTACTGGCTAGTCCCGGCAAGAGAAAAGTCCCCATTTGGTCCTTAAACTATTTAAATTGAGACTTTTTAGTCCTATTAATTAAACGATACTTTTTCGTCCTTGAACTATTGTAAAGAGAGACTATTTGGTCCTTTCATTATTTTTTTCGTTAATGAGCCGTTAGGCCTGCTTACATGGCACCAAGCTGGCGGCTGACATGGCACCAAATAAATGTCCTTCAGTCATTTGATTGTGGAAAACATATTAAAAATTTATTATGCTTCCTCCGTTCCAGAAAATGCTTCACCTTTTACCCAAATTAGCGTCCCGTTTGAAGCTTCACATTTCTTAAAATGGAAAAGTTTTATTAATATTCTATTATACTCACTCACTATTTCCTCCACTCATTCTCTCTCTTAATTCACTATTACATTCACAACACTTTTTAAATTTACTATTTTCTCCACTAATTCTCTCTCCTATTTTCAAATTACACTCACAACATTTTTCCTTCCCATCTATTTTCTTAATTTTCGTGTCGGACCAAAAATGGTGAACCATTTCCTGGGACGGAGGGAGTATGTAGTACTCCCTCCGTCCCTAAATAAATGTTCAAGTTTTATTTTGAAATTATTTTGAACATTCACTTAGGAACGTAGGAGTAGTAAATTAAAAAAAAAAAAAAACTAAGTAAAATCTCAGTTCATAGCCTGAAGCAGAAACAAAGTAAAATCTCAGTTCAATACATGCCCATACAATTGTATGTCCAAACAAATTCATAAAATCAAACATCTTCATTAAACTTTTTCCAAAATCACCATAATAGATGTTGGTGTGTTTCCAAAAACATGTCCATAAACATGGGACGCCATAAAGTTTTCAAAAGCCAAACATCAAAATAAAATGTGCACAATAGTATTGCACAGTTTACTAAGTTCTAACATCCACCAAAAGAAAATAAATAGAGTGCACAACCCAACTGAACACACAACACCAAAACGTAACTAATTCATGTTTCTTTTCTTCTTGGACTGTTGTTGTAGAGATTCAGATGTAATAAAATTTCTTTTCCTTCTTGTGAATGATGCATTAAGATCACTTGTGCTAGCCCCTGTATTCAGCTATGGTTTTTTCAAAAAAGTTAGTCAACAAGTGAATAGAAAATACATGGGTGAGGAACCAAAAAATAAATGTCTTTACTAAAAGCTTACCCCACTTGCAGCTTGTCCTTGTCTACCCATTCCAATGCCAGCCTCAGTTATTGACCCACCCTGCCAATAAAAAACAAAGACAAGAGAGTATTAAATAAACATAAAGGAAAAGTGAAATTCAAATGGAATCCAAAGCATACCTGTCCATTATTTCTTCTTTTCATGCTTGCAGATCCACCATTTTCCTTCCTCCTTACTTGTTCTTTCTCTCTTCTTGGAGGTGGATTTTGAGCAACTTCAACAGGTTTATCTGGACACTTTCTTATGTTATGGCCCTCTTTTTTACAAATTCTACATGTCATTTTAATCCCTTTCTTAGATTTCTTGATTTTCTTTAAGTGATCCTCTTGACAACGGGTTGTGCTTCTTCTCTCTCATTTGTGCACATTGCCTTTACCACCCCCATCTTCTAGTGCATCCTTTCTTCGATTCAACTTGGGTCTACCCTTCAAAACTCTTGGTGGTGGTGGTAGCAAAGCCGGTTTATCACTTTCAGGCCACTTCTCACTACCATTCAAAGCCTTCAACATATGCACATAGCACCTAAGGTATGTCTCCCCATTTAAGCATTCATAAATGTAGTCCTCTGGATCCCTTCTCATATAAGAAATAGCTGACACAGCATGGCAACATGGAATCCCATTAAGTTGCCAAGCTCGGCAAGTACAAGTCCAGGCAGTTAGGTCCACAGTTGTTCCATCTCTAAGACTACTAATCTCAAATTCCATATCACCGGTCCATAATGCATTATAATCCCTGGACTTAACTATAGAACCCTCTAAAGCTGCCAACACTATATGCCCAAATCTCTTACCCTCATCCATTCTCTTGGTCATGTAATCCCTCTTTTCCCTCATCCTGCCAGTCACCTTATGCCTAATGGCCTCTAACATACTAATTAAAGGTTTGTACCTGTCATATTCCATAAATAATTTCAGTAGGGAACAAAAATCATGATCAAGGGTGTAACAGAATTGAGGAAAACATTAGCACTAATAAGAAAATTCCATTATGTGACAGATTAATGGTCATATAGGAGAAAAACTACCCTCTTTGGTTGAATCAAGAATGGACAAAATGGAACAACACAGCTGATGCTCCATGACTTGTACCAAAGCCAAAGTAGACGAGAAAGAATCCAAAGACGAATCTCAAAAGATTCACGAAACTCTATTATATTTATGGAAACAAAAGTAGTAAGCGCTTAGAATCATCACAGATCTCAGAGTTTAGTGTCTCTTGATTAACTCAGAGAGTAATCTTGGTCTAACTCAGTTGTACAAATGAGCCAACACACTCGCTGAGTCACTAAACCTGAATCAGTGAATTACAAGAGCGATCTCAGCTGACCAATAGGAAAGAATCTAAACTGTAGAGTGAAAACAAAGTCTATAAAAGCCCAGTTTAGCATCTTCTCAAATTTTCTCAAATTGGAAAAAAGACAAGAACGATGATTAAACATGTACGAAGTCACGACTCACAAGAATCTCTAATGGTCCAGCTAAACCCTAAACACACACACACACAAGATGTTGGCCGACTCGTGCCGCGCAGTGGGCGTATGGCCAGCTCCATCCGTGCCCGCGTCAAATACCTTTGACCGCGCCCAAGATGTTGACCGCGGGCTTATACCTGCCTCCCGGTTGTCTCACCTGCCTCCCGGTTAACGTCAAGCCTTACTGAGCAAGTTAGCTTACTGGCTCTGACATGCAAGTTGCCGGCTCCCCTATCACGCATTCAATGCGGCTCAGATAGGAGCCTACTATTTCATTTAATGCGCCAAGCCATATACACGGCTCATGTCCCTTTCAGCCATGTCCCCTCTCCAGTCAATGTTCCCTCCCTGACAGGGCCAATTAGCTGCGGACACGTGTAGGCGGTCAAATACCAAAGTGCCCTTTAGGGCTGATCTCATTGCTTACATCAACAAGCACCTTTCCATTGCCTATAAATAGAAGACCTTTGTCCCCTTGGGCAAGGTAAGTTCCAAATATATTGAGTAAGCCATATTATTCTAAACCCTAAACACACACACACACTCCAAGACATTCAAACGTCTTATATATCTCAGTATTCTTACTCTCACACCCGAGGGCCTGAGTTGGAGTAACATCTAACTTTGACCTTAACGGTGCTTACTTGTGTTGTGTTCTAGGTACATCAAACCACTAAATATATCAAGTCAAATATCCTCGAACCGCTCTTGACCCTGAAAAGCTTGGCGTCATCAGCATCCTTCAAGAGGCTGGCAGAAAGTCAGTCCTGAGCCGGCAGCAATGGGGCGTGGAGCATCTCCTCCTCTATCTGGTTTGTTTTTTGGTATCAACGCGTCTTTACTTTTCATACTTGTACAAAATTGGAAAATGCATGATTTTGATAAGAGATATGCTAGGGGACAAAAAGATTTTACAAAATTTTGGCCACAAACGCACACAATTGACAATAATTGATTGGATGTTCAATTAATGAATATTGAAATCAAGTGCAATTTGAAATTATAAATTTCTCTCTCCAACGTCATCTCTTCCGTTGCTCCTTGTAATTTTGATTGCTTGTGCCTCTTAATAGGTCATGGAGGGTTTCGAGATCGTGGACGGGGTTTGTTGTGAATTCACGCAGCGAAACGGATCCAAGCTAGGAGTAATAATAAGAACAACACACACGAAAAGTAAATCACACACAAAGGAACACACAAGAATTGTTAACCCGGTTCGTTGCAACAACAACTACGTCCGGGGGCGCTACCAAGCCAAAATATTCACTATAATATTTTTCGATGTTACAATTTGTCTCTAGGCTATCACATGTATTTATAGGGAACAAGAAATCAAAGACCTAGTAATAAAAGGATTCCTACTCAAGAAAGTAATCTTCTTTCTTTACAAGTCCTACCAAATATTACTACCAAAAGGAATCACCAAGCAAGAGGAGTTCTGGTCAAAATAGGAAACAAAATATGCTGCAGAATTCTTCTTCCGACACGTGGTTCAAATCCTTTAACCATGGTTTTGACTCCACATCCCAACAATCTCCCACCTGGAGACAAACCATCCATGATACCTCTCCTTGAAACAAATTTTAGTGGCCAGCTATTGCGTTGGTAGCGCCCGGCCTCTTGTCTAGTTATCCAAGTGAGTTGAAGCTGAGCTACGCTTCAACATAACCTGCTTGCTCTACCATGCTGCGAGTCTTCATTCCAAATGATCCTCCCCGCACATCCCCGCTCACTTGCTTGCTAACTATCGATCCTGAACAGCGCGAATCCACGTGCCCCACACAATCACAAGCTTGGAACCTTTGTGTGTTCTTTGCAACCCATCGCATCACCGTTCTAGATCCCGCTCCCATGTTGGCCAAATTGGCTCCGCGTCGGCCGACTTCATCACCCAATTTTCTACCAACATACCGTTTAGTGAAATTTCTCCCACCACGGCGATCTCGGCCGCCACCATTCATCATTGGGATGCGCCTTCGTTTCCCCCAACGACTCATGTTGCATGTGGTATACAACATATTTTCCACGCCGCCACGAGCCACCAAGCTAGCTCCGCGGTTTACCTTCCACGTCCCACAACCGAAGGTCACCACACAACTCTCCTTATCAAGTTGCCTTATGGAAATCAAGTTCCTCTTCAAATCCGGAATATGTCGCACATCACGTAGCCGTAACACAGTCCCATCCGTTGCTTTGACCCGAACAACCCCCTTTCCAATGACCTTGACAGGATGATCGTTTCCCAAACGAACAACCCCAAAATCACCCGGAACATACTGCTCCATTCTTTCTGCACTGGTGCATGAATGAAACGTCGAGCCCGAATCCAAAACCCACGAATCTGTTGAACTGCTCCCACCCAAGATTAATACGTCCGCCATCTCTTCAAAGAACATTCAATTCCTTCGCTCGCTCGACCGCTTCGGACAACTTCTCCTAAAGTGCCCCTTCTCCCCACAATCGTAGCAAGTAATCACCTTCTTGCCACCATTACTCTTTTCACCGACATTTAGTGCTAGCCCCGATGTCCCACCCTTGCTCTTCCTACGAATTTCTTCGCCAAGAATCACATCAACGACATCCGCAAACTTCAGCTTCACTTTTCCTGTTGAAACGTTAACTGCTATCGCAGTCGTATCCCAACTTTCCGGCAAAGAAGAAAGTAAAATCAACGCTAGTACCTCGTCATCAAGAGTAACAGCCACGGAAGACAGTTGGGTCGCAGTAGATTTGAATTCACTTATATGCTTTGTTGTCGACATGCCCTCCACTATCCTTATGTTCAACAGCTTCCTCATTAGATGAGCTTTATTCGCCGCCGATGGTGCCTCGTACATGCTCGCCAACATCTGTAACATCTCCATGGTAGTCTTCGCCTCCAAAACATTCTTCGCGACATCCTTGGTCAACGTTTGCCTAACAAGTCCTAACGCTTTCCGATCCAAGATTTCGAATTTTGCTTCCTCTATGTCCGCCGGCCTTTCTTTTAATGGTAGATACAGATCCTTGTTCCACAGAACATCCTCGATCTGTGTCTTCCAAAAATTGAAATCCGTCCCATCAAACTTTTCGATCAACACCTTATTACCATCCTCCAAAGCTCCCAAGAAATCCATAGCAAAAGACCAGCCAACCAATGATTCGACAAAATCAAAGGCTCTGATACCAGTTGTTGTGAATTCACGCAGCGGAACGGATCCAAGCTAGGAGTAATAATAAGAACAACACACACGAAAAGTAAATCACACACAAAGGAACACACAAGAATTGTTAACCCGGTTCGTTGCAACAACAACTACGTCTGGGGGCGCTACCAAGCCAAAATATTCACTATAATATTTTCCGATGTTACAATTTGTCTCTAAGCTATCACATGTATTTATAGGGAACAAGAAATCAAAGACCTAGTAATAAAAGGATTCCTACTCAAGAAAGTAATCTTCTTTCTTTACAAGTCCTACCAAATATTACTACCAAAAGGAATCACCAAGCAAGAGGAGTTCTGATCAAAATAGGAAACAAAATCCGCTGCAGAATTCTTCTTCCGACACGTGGTTCAAATCCTTTAACCATGATTTTGACTCCACATCCCAACAGGGTTAAGGTAGCAATCGCTCTTGGAACTAACCGTGGTTAATAAACTTGATGTTCAATGCCAGTCCATGTGGAGCCTCCAGCACTGCTTTGTTCAGGAAGGAATTTCAATCTTGTATTGTATTACCTATGTGTCAAATGAATGTTGAAAAAAATTTTAAATTTGATCTTGATTAAAAGTATTTATTTATTTGTCATTCATTTGGGAACGGAAGGATTAACTATGAGCCAGTTCACCACCAAAGCAAATACTCCCTCTGTCCCATAAAACATTATCCCTTTTACTATTTTGGGCGTTCCACTATAAAGTTTCACTTTCCTAAAAAGGAAAAAAAATTTACTATTCTCTCCACTCATTCTCTCTCCTCCCACTCACAACACTTTTCAAATTTACTATTCTCTCCACTCATTCTCTCTCCTCCCACTCACAACACATACTTTAATAATATTATTTCTTATTTTCCGTTCTCAATAGTAAAGGGATAAAGTTCTTCAGGACGGAGGGAGTATGCATTATTAGTAAATTGCAGTGATTTCTTAGTAAGAAGCAGCCGGTATTGTTTTCTTCTTTGTACTACATGCCACCATTTTTAAACTATGGGGCTTCAATTTTTTTTCCGCAAACATTACTGAAGTGCTATGGTTTTGTTGGTCATGAATTTCTTTTCATTTTTAAACTGTGGGGGTTTTTTTTCCTTCCGCAAACATTCCGTCAAAATACTCCTTTCGTCTTTGTAATTTAGTATGCTTTACTTTTTAGGTTATTTCCCAAAAAAGATAAAGAGATATGAAAAAATTATAATATTTTTTTATTTATCCACGTGTCATAATCATGACAAAATCATACTCCCTCCGTCCCACCTCAATTGGTCCATTGAGGTGGGACACGGTTTTTAAGAAAAATTATTAAAGTGGGAAGAAATTAGAGGAGAGAGAATGTAAAAGTTAAATGTGTGGTAGGGAATAGGAGAGAGAATGTAAAAGTTAAAAATATTTAATAGGAGAGAGAATGAGTGGGAGGAATAGTAAGTTAAAGTGGGTATAATGAATGGTTTTTTTGTAAATATATGAAGATGATAAGGGTATTAATATAGGAAAAACTTTCCATTTAAGGAATGGACCAATTGAGGTGGGACGTCCCAAAAAGGAAAGTGGACCAATTAAAGTGGGACGGAGGGAGTAATTTTTTTTATTTATCCACCTATCATAATCACATTGATTATCACGCTACCTCACTTTCTTTCTTTTCTAAGTTCACTATATCTTACTCCACTTTCTATATTTTATATTAAAACATTACTCTTCTTAATATTTGAATTTTTAAATTTACATATTTTAGAAAATTATACAAACAAGTGAGAATTATACTTTCCGACTGGAGTCTGAAAGCTAATCATACTTTATTTTCTTATAAAATTGTATTTAAAATATTTAGTTGAGTGGACAATTTAAATTCATAAATAATGATAAGAATATATTTTTGGAACCATTAAATATTACACACCATTTTTTTATGAAATATGTTAAGAATCGTATATGTGAAGGAGAGAAATATCATTCATTTTCCTTGTTCTATTCACACGGCATTTAAATACATATATACATCTCGAGAATTCTTGATGCCCAAGAATTCTATTCCTAATATAACTCTATCAATCTCTATTAATATGCTAGCAGATATTATCCTACCGTATTTACATAAACTAGGAAAGGAAATACAATAAGGAAAAGATATTGACAACCCGTCAATATCTCAACACCCCCCTCAAGTTGGAGCGTGTAGATCACAAACGCCCAACTTGCCCAAAAGGTGTAAGAACTGACGACTGCCCAATGCTTTCGTAAGAATGTCAGCCAGTTGTGCAGTCGTGTGTACCTTGGCAGTTGTGATGACACCTGTCTGAACAGCATCGCGAACAAGATGACAGTCAACTTCTATATGCTTCCTTCTTTCGTGAAAAACTGGATTCCGAGCCATTTGTAATGCAGATTGACTATCAGAAAGAAGAAGCATATGGCCATTATGTTGAACACCAAATGATCCTAGTAAACCACGAAGCCATTTGAGCTCACATGTGGCACCAGCCATGGCTCGATATTCGGATTCTGCTGAAGAACGAGATATGGTAGTTTGTTTCTTAGTTTTCCACGAGATTGGAGAATCACCAAGAAGAACAAAATAGGCAGTAAGTGATCGGCGAGTAAGCGGTCAACTTGCCCAGTCTGAATCACAATAGGCCCTTAGACGTAGAGCAGAATTTGCACGTAGAAGAATGCCTTGGCCAGGATGCCCTTTAATATAACGAACAACACGCAAAGCAGCGTTCCAATGAGCCATCTTAGGACATGTCATAAATTGTACAAGAGTATGCAAACTGTAAGAAAGTTCTGGTCGTGTGATAGTGAGATAAATGAGGCGGCCTATGAGACGCCTATAAGCCTCAGGATCTCGTAAATTATCATCTTCAGAAAAAGCTAAATGATGATTCTGCTCAATAGGAGTAATAGCTGGACGAGCACCAAGAAGTCCAGTCTTAGAAAGAATATCAAGGGCATATTTCCGTTGAGAAAGGAAATGCCATCCGGATGCTTAGCAACTTCAAGCCCCAAAAAATACTTGAGACGGCCAAGATCTTTCATGTGAAAACATTTACTAAGGTAGTCTTTGAATCGCTGAATAACCTTAGTATCGTTACCACCAATGACCAAATCATCCACGTACACAAGAACGTGTATTTCAGCAGCGGAAGTTTTGTAGGAAAAGAGAGAATAGTCTGAACATGACTGAATAAAACCATATTTTTTCAAGGCAGTTGACAACTTTGCAAACCAGCAACGAGGTGCTTGACGTAAATCATATAATGATTTCTTGAGTTTGCACACCTTACCAGAAGAAGAAGCATGATGTCCCAAGGGAACCTTCATATAGACATCTTCACTTAGGTCACCATGAAGAAAAGCATTATGGACGTCCATTTGATGAAGTTCCCATCCACGAACTACGGCAATGGAAAGAAAAACTCGAACAGTAACCAACTTGATTGTTGGTGCAAAAGTTTCCTTGAAATCCACCCCTTCAACTTGGCGGTTCCCTAAAATCACCAAACGAGCCTAGTAGCGTTCAACATACCCATCTGCATTATAATTTATTTTATACACCCACTTGTTGTCAATTACTTTCTTGTCAATGGGAGCATCTACCAGTTCCCACGTGCCATTCTGATCAAGAGCATCAAGCTCTTTATTCATAGCCTCACACCATTGAGGAGATCAGACAGCCTCTCCATAGTGCTTAGGGTCAACACCCGAATCAATAGCTGCCAAAAAACAACGATGTGCTACAGAGAATTTAGTGCAATTGACAAAATGTGATAAGGGATATCGAGTACCTGAAGATTATGTTGGGAAGGTGAACGAGACGGGGGGCTGACTTGAGCAGTGCGAATCTGTGAAGAACCTAGCTCATATTCCGTCGATGGATACCTTGTAGAAGGCACCTTAGCCCGATGACCTCTACCCAAATTTTCAACATCTGCAGGCTGAACATCATCTATAATAACCTGATCAGCTGGTTGTTCAGTCGGTTGTCCAGATATCTGAACAGTATCACTACTGTCTACCACTTGTTCAGTCTGTTGTTCAACCACTTGCTCGCCAATCGTCGAGACATTGCACACCCATACCAATATTATCTTCATCAACAATGTCCATATTAGCTGTTGGACAAAGAAATATGTCTGAATCTGTGTACGCCTGAGCTGAATCAGTCCTCATATTAGCAAAAGGAAATTCCTTTTCAACAAAAATAACATCCCGTGACACAAGCATCTTGTTTTCATCAAGATAATACACCAACCATCCTTTCTTTCCATACGGATACCCCAAGAAAACACATCTTCTACTGCGACTAGCAAACTTATCATTATCATTCCTGGAATAATGTACATAGCACAATGACCCAAAAACTCTAATGTGTTTATAAGGAGGTGGTGTCCCAAAAATGATTTCGTAAGGAGTTTTCCCATGTAACAATTTAGAGGGTGTACGGTTTATCAAATAATCGGCAGCTAACACACACTCCCCCCAAAACTTCACAGGTAATTTGGCTTGAAACATCAAGGCACGAGATACATTTAAGAGATGACGATGTTTACGCTCAACTCTCCCATTTTGTTGTGACGTGCGAACACAAGTAGTGTGATGCTCAATGCCATTTTCAAGAAAATATTTTGTCAAACACATAAATTTCTGGCCATTATCACTCCTAAGCTTCTTAACACGCATATTAAATTGTCTTTCAATCATAGCAAAGAAGTTTTTCAAAATCTGAGAAACCTCACTTTTGTGATTAATTAGATAAACCCAAACGGCCCTAGAGCAATCATCCACAATGGTCAAAAAATAAGTAGCGTCACACATGGCAGGCCTTCGATAATCACCCCAAACGTCGCAATGAATTAAATCAAAGATCTCAACAGAGTTATTATCACTAGACAAAAACTTGTCTCTACTCTGTTTTGCTTGACAACATACCCCACACACATCCTTATTAATACTACCACGGTTAATAAAGGGCAATAAGCATACCACTTTACTCGATGGGTGTCCCAGTCGTTGGTGCCACAAAAGATAACCTCCGAATTCCTTGACACTGCAAATACGCGTTCCGATCGATCCTTTCAGATAGTACAGCCCCTCGTTTTGTTCACATTCACCAATCAACATCTTCGAGGCCCGATCCTGTATAACACAAAGTTTGTCAGAAAATTGCACTAACACATTTGAATCTCTAAGCAACTGAGAGACAGACAATAAATTGCAATTGAAGGTCGGGGCATATAACACATTTTTTAAGACTAAATTTGGCCCAATGTTAACATCACCTTCTTTTCTGGCTACAATAAACTTTCCATTAGGCAAACCTATACAGTTAGCCTCGATGTCACGAACATTTATGAGTAAAGAGATACCGCTCAAGATATGTGCCGATTAGCTCCGCTATCAATGAGCCAAGGATGATTATACGTCTTACCAGTCACGTGGTCAGTTGTGTGACCAGTTGTGCAGTCAGTTGCCTGCACTTGTGTCTGCACGTACTTTGCAACAAGGCTCCACTATTCAGGTGTGAAGCCCATCACACGAGCCTGATCTGAATCTGACATTCCAAATAGCCCTTCCTTCATCGACTGCACAGATCGACTCGTGCACTAAATGCGTTAGTTGTGGGACCAAGCCAAGGGTTGTGCGGGCATCTGTCTGAGCAGCTTGATCTCACAACCGTCTCGAGCAACAAAGCCGGCGTGGTTTTCATTCACGCCTGTTCGCAGACGTTCTTCTCTCTTCACTACTAAGTTCTCCATCTTCAGCCTTTCCAGGCCTATCAATTTTTCTGTCGACGAAGCAAAGCTCCACCCATTCTTCACATTTCTTACCCTTAATTTGGTCATGGGTAAGAATCTATTTCGGATTTTCATTGCTCGACAGAAAGTAAGAAGAACATCTTTCTTCTTGTTCCTAACGTCGCCAGTCATGGTGTTTTGATCGGATCTTGGTGGCTCTGATACCATGTTAAGAATCGTATATGTGAAGGAGAGAAATATCATTCATTTTCCTTGTTCTATTCACACGACATTTACATACATATATACATCTTGAGAATTCTTGATGCCCAAGAATTTTATTCCTAATATAACTCTATCAATCTCTATAAATATGCTAGCAAATAGTATTATTCTACCTTATTTACATAAACTAGGAAAGGAAATACAATAAGAAAAATATATTGACAACTCGTCAATATCTCAACAAAATAATAGTATATATATATATATATATATTTTTTTTTTTTTATTAAATATGAGGAAAATTGGTAAAAAGAAAAATGTTTTTTGAGACGCCGTAACAAAACCCCCGGGTTCGAAGTAGGCCGAGAATGATAAGAAGAACGTCGTCATCTGTGTGCGTTTACCAGACGAGGAAGCAAGTACTGTGAGAAAGACGATAGCAATGACAGAAGGCGGAGGCCCCACGCTTTACACAAATAAACCCAAGAAATGTATTTATTCCAACTCTCTATAATTTTCCATTTGAAATTATTGAGCTTCGCTGTTGTGGCCTTAGATTGATTTTGGTATTCTGTATTACTTGATCACACCTTAACAGCGCAGCTGAAAAAACATCTGCCGCCTCCGCCGCCGTCATCGGTATCTTCATCGTCAATGGCGTCTAAAGCTTCCTCGAGTTTTTCGACTCCTCCTCCTCAGCCTCCCAAGGAGTCCTTCATCCGCCGCTACAAATTCGTTTGGCCCCTTCTCCTCGCCGTCAATCTCGCTGTCGGAGGTCTCTCTCTCTCACTTACTCTACACGCACACGTTTATTTTCATGTTTCAACACTATATAATTGTTTTTGTTGGCTCTCATATTGTTCAAGTATGAGCAGATTATTGACCTAGGGATTTCAATCTTAACTAGCACTAACTTAGGTTTTCTGATTTTTAGCTTGTGTGACTTGGTAGGGTTTTATTGAATCTGTTCTGGTTCAAATTAGTCTAATGTAGGGTGTTATGGTCGACTAGCATTGATCTGTTTGTTTTGCTGAGATCTATTTCTTCATGCGATGATGAGAGAGAAACACTTTCAATTGTTGGAATGAGGATGTACTCCTTGTTTTGGATATATATATTTATTGATGAAATGCTCGGCATTACGTATATATTTGAAGGAGCATGCTGTAAGCTTAGGAATTACTTTTCTAGGTTGCCAGCCTTTCAATTTGCGTAATGCATTGTGGTTTTGTTTAGTTAGGCAAGTATAATCCTTTCCCGATCTTAAAGAGGTTCCTCCTTAAAACCAATTGGTGTTAATGAGAGTAGCCCAGGATCCTTATATGTTATAGACAAGTCTCGTTTATTACCGATGTGGGATAATGTTCTCTTACACGCCCCCTCACATGTAGCCGGGCTTTGCCAAAGGCTTACAACGTGCAATGGTTGATCGGGTTGTCATGGGTGGTGCGTAGGGTTCATCGTGGGCCGTTGGGCCTGCACGTGTAGAGAGCCGACTCTTCTACCATTTTAAAGTCTAAGGTTCCACCTTAAAACCAATTGGTGCTAAGGGGAGTAGCTCAGGATTCTTATATGTTATAGACAAGTTTCGTTTACCAGATTCAGATAAATTATACATGGTATCTGCTGAGACCACTAATTGATATGGCTCATTTGCTCTCAGTTGGTAGAACATGAAAGCTCACTTTGATCACAAAGAGTTGAATTTCATATTGATATACTGTGTTTTACTTTGCGAAATTTCTGCTCCATTTTCCTATATATTCTTATGGTATAATGTATTGACAAGGTTAAGAAAAGGAGGGACTTGGTTGTTGGCCATTGAACGAACATGGATGATATGTCCTGAACTCAGGTTTATTGACTTCAATGGATTGAACAATTTCTTATTTGCTTTTGCTTGTATCGCATTAGTTAGATTCTCTTTTACTATATATTTTTGATGTATTAAATAATATCTGCAAGAATTAATATCATGATCTTATATTCTTATCAGTCGGCTGAACTTTGATCCTAGTACCTTTTGTAGTGTGGGGCATATTTTTGTTTGTCAGCTACTCCCTCCGTCCCCAAATGAATGTCCGAATCTCATTTAGAGGGACATTCTGAAAATGTTTACTTTTTGTTCTTTTAAATAGCAAAGATGCATAAATATTCTTGTTATCCACTTCCTAAACATTTAGTTTTGCAAGGATTAAATGACTAGTGAACAAAAATTGGTAAAAAAACTATTTGGGACAAAAATTTCTTGAAAATGAACATTCATTTAGGGACAGAGGGAGTAGTATTTAGCTATATTCTCCAAGATGTTTATGAAGTTTGTTAACCTTTTCACCGCAGGTTGAAATAAAAGTTTCATATGTATGAGGTTGTAGAACATGGTTGCAGGCATTACGACAAACGAAAGAGTTATTTAAGTCGTATTGTCTATCAGATTTTTTAATTTTTTTGATAAGGAAAGAAGTGTTTAAATTGAAGAGAAGAATATACAAGGGATGGACAAGATGTCCATAAAAAATAAAAAAATAAAATAAGCTAAAGTTATCATCATTATTCAGCTAGAGTGCTCCTGTATGAATGAGCTTCAAACCCCTGAAATTGTTATGAATATTGTTAAGCTTGCTATACATTTTTGGTTCTCTCTCTAAGTGCTAAAATTTTGGAAAGTTGGTAATTTAACCATGTCACCAATTTATTTGTTCTCTCGTTCTTCCGGTATATGGAAAACTGATTGCTTTTATTTGGACTTGACTCTATTAGCTTAACTCTAGATACATCCAGTGAAAGTTGATTTGAGTGGTTAAGCTTGCTGTTGCATATCTTGTCCTAGTACTCCCTCCATCCCATAATAAATGTTGCATTTGACTTGTCAACGATCTTAAGAAATGTGTGCTTCCTTGTTTGTTTCGCATGTACAATGGTAAAATTGAACTTAAACTAATTCCTAATCAAGAAACATGACTTTTTTTTGAGACCGACCAAAAAGGAAAGTGTGCCATTTCTTATGGGACGGAGGGAGTATATCTAAAAATTCATTCTGGAAATCTGGCCATAGTCGATGTGCTATTCAGAGAAAATGGGACGGAGGGAGTAAAACCAAGGGATGAAATGTCAAAAGTAAAGTGGCTGTCACTAACCTGTGGTATTTTGTTCTGTGCCTGCTAATCCACATATCAAAGAGGAATCTGCTCAGTGAAAGTTTCAAAAGTTTGTACAATAACTTGTTATCTATTAAGCTATATTTTCCCTTTCTGATGCCCTGTTATCTCTTTAGGTTATGTCTTCATAAGAACAACAAAGAAAAAGGAAGCGGGCATGGAGGGAGAAGTGCCAGCTGTCACCTCGTCTACATCTGCCACCGCAACTGTAACTGCTTCAGTCGTTGAAAAGTCAACTGCTCCAGTTACCATAGAGCCCTTGAAGTTGCGTGAACCAATACCTGAGGACCAACAGCGTGAGCTCTTCAAGTGGATATTGGAGGAGAAAAGAAAAGTCAAAACGAAAGATCCTGTAGAGAAGAAACATATTGACGAAGAGAAAGCCATCATCAAACAGTTTCTTCGAGCAAAGACCATCCCACCTTTGTAATTGATATATGAATTGAACCACTTAGTTTGTTTGAAAGACTTGACTTTGTATATCCGGAAATTGCATTGGTTCTTTTGCTGTTTCCCTCATTGTGGGATCTGGTGACTATTGGTATGGGAGAGTTTCAGTGCATATGATTTGAGACTTGCAGACACATAAATGGTATGGTTATGAAATCTTCCCAGTGGGTTTGAGCTTTAGCAATGGTGCCACTCTTATTACAATGGTTTAATTCCCCTTCCCCATTTCATCTAACACTTTTTACACTTTTTCTCATCCACCTAATATTTCATCTTCCCATTTCATTTACCCCCTAAGACTATCCACAATGGTTTCATTCCTTTTTCCCATTTCATCTAACACTTTTTATACTTTTTCTTATCCACCTAATATTTCATCTACCCATTTCATGTAACCCCCCTACAATGGCTAAATTAAATTAAATTTCAATTCCCTCCAACTCATCATTCTATACCCCACCACTTTTATTTTATTTATATTCTCTATTTTTATGATTAGTAAAATAATAATAATTATTATTATTATTTATAATTAAAAAAATATTTCACACTTAATTAAAAAAATATTGCATCAATTTATAGGGAAAAAAATGATGATTTTTTTTTTTAAAATAAAGGCTAAAATGAAGAAGGATGATTGAGAAATGAGTGTTTTTTTTTGGTGTCCAAATCAAATGAAACTTGTATTGATGATGCCAAAATAGTCAAATCAGCCCAAATCCAAGCGATTGTTTGCTCCGGCGATTGCTAGGCCTGAAAATAAGAGAAAACACGTAAACTAAGCCGGGGCTTCACCGACAAAGGCCCTCCGGCGTGAGAATAAGTTCACGGTTTTGAGATGAGAAACTAAATTGACAGAGTTTCTGTATGTAAAAAGTAATGTATCCAATAATGTGATATATGGCTTGTATTTATAGGGATGGATTGACAGAATCCGTGTTGACCTTGGACTGTAAAGAGATAAGGTATAATCCTAGGAGGATTATATCTGTTAAAGAATCCTTATTTGATCTGCATTGTAGGAGGTGGTTACAATTCTGATAAGATTGTAACTGCTGAATCCTTGTTTGAATAGGATTGTTATAACCGCTTGCCGGTAAACCGAGGAAAGTAATTTCCTTATTTCGTCATTCGCAAGTAGGCCGAGATGCACGAGTTTGTCTCCTTGTCATATAGAGATCTGCCGGCATGAAGAAATGCCGAGGTAAGTGATTTTGTCTCCTCGTCATATGGAGATATGTCGAGGTACGAACTTTTCTATCCTCGTCATTCCTGACTTCTCGGTCCATGATGAGCCGGGGAGGAAATAAGAGTATAGGGAGCCCGTTGACATCGTTAAGGCCGAGGAAGGCACCTCGTCCTCTATGGAGATGATCTCGGCATATGAGGGAGGTCTCCTCGGCATTCATAGTTGGGGCATATTCTTCTGCTTGCTTGTTGGGCCTAGATTGGCCTTATTGATGACGAGGAACGAGACTGAGGAAGCCCATGGTTGTCCCTCGTAACTCATAGATGGATTATGTTTACAGCCCAATCCATTTGGGCCTGACTCGGACAAGCCCATGTTCGTATCTTGGTTTATACTGTTCATGTATCAATTTATAGGAAAAAAGAAATGATGAATTTTGGTGAAAAAAAATAAAAAAAAATTAATTTACTAGGTGATAATTTAGCTCAAAGATTTGGAATAAAAAATTAAATTCGAAAATCCAACGGACCAATACCAAAGTGACACTTGGCACAACCATAAAAAAAAAAGAAGGAAAAGTGGACAATTTCATCCGGATGAAATATTTCATTCATCCAACTCATCATTCTATACCCCACCACTTTTATTTTAATTATATTTTCTATTTTTATGATTAGTAAAATAATAATAATTATTATTATTATTTATAATTAAAAAAATATTTCACACTTAATTAAAAAAATATTGCATCAATTTATAGGAAAAAATGATGATTTTTTTTAAATAAAGGCTAAAATGAAAAAGGATGATTGAGAAATGAGTGTTTTTTTTTTTTTTTGTGTCCAAATCAAATGAAACTTATATCAATTTATTGGGAAAAAGAAATGATGAATTTTGGTGAAAAAAAAAATAATTTACTAGGTGATAATTCAGCTCAAAGTTTTGGAATAAAAATTTAAATTCGAAAATCCAACGGACCAATACCAAGGTGACACTTGGCACAACCATAAAAAAAAAAAAAAAAAGGAAAAGTGGACAATTTCATCCGGATGAAATATTTCATTCATCCATTTCATTCAACCCAATTTCATCCCCCCATTGCAATGTTTCAACTAGTTGAAACCCAATTCATCCACCCATTCAACCCCTCATTGCTCATGGTAACAATGGACTAGATGAAACTAAATTTCATCTCACATCTACTCATCATTCTATACCCCACCACTTTTATTTTATTTATATTCTTTATTTTTTATTAAATTTTATTATTATTATTATTATTATTATTATTATTATTATTATTATTATTATTATTATTATTATTATTATTATTATTATTATTATTATTTATAATTAAAAAAATACTTCACACTTAATTAATTTTTTTGCAACTAAATAATTAGATAAATGACGATAATTATTATTAAAAATAAGAAAACTTTGAGAAAAAAAAGATGTTGAAAATAATAATAATTATTATTATTATTTCACTAAAAAGATGTTGAAAATTGAAAAAAATAGGTAGTTAAGGATAAATGAGAGAAATTTAAATTGAAAAAATGGGTTTTTTTTATGTGTCCAAATTTGATGAAAAAAATATTCTATTTATAGAGAAAAAAAATCAAGAATTTTGGTGTAAAAAAAAATTAAAAAAAATTAAAATATATATATATATATTTAAAGATAATTGAGCTGAAAGAAATGGGTGAAAATTTAAATCAAAAATCTGAAAATGATCAATCAGAGGTTGACACATGGAAGAATCTGGAAAAAAAAATTGCATCGCCTCACGCGCCTTGTAGGGCGGTGAGGCTCACGCGCCATTTTCTGTCCAATCCAGTGCCGCCACGTGTCCAAGGCGCAGTTTTTTTTTTCATCCAATTGAAAATTTTCATTTATCAATTTCATCCCACCCCATTTCATTCAACCATTGCAGTGTTTCATCCAGCTGAATCCAAATTCATCCATGGTTTCAACTACCCATTGTGGGTAGTCTTAAGTTGCTATTCAGGTCCTCACACCCTCCCAAAACTCTGTTCGTTCAGCATTTTGACAATATGATCTAGCAGCATGAAGTTGATTATTAGCAGTCGGTGTTCATTTATTGTTCATCAGGTTGAGATGACTGTATTACACTACTAGAAACTGACCCTTTACCGACGGATATTTCCGTCGGTAATTGTCAATTTCCATCGGTAAAGTCTCATTATCGACGGATTTCGTCCGTCGAATTCTGTCGGTAAAAACTGGTTGGTAATACCGGCGGACCACTTCCGACCGTAATTTCGGCGGGCCGTCCGTCGGTAAACCCAAAAAATCCGCCGGAAATCGTCCGTCGGCAAGGAAGTACGCCGGCCGATCGCCGGAGTTATTGCCGGAGAATTACCGATGGATATATCCGTCGGAAATCTCAAGAGTTACCGGCGGATTGTCCGTCGGTAATCATATAGATTACCGACGGATTGGAGGTCCGTCGGTAATCACAATAGATTACCGGCGACCCGTCCGTCGGTAATGGGCTTTATAAATTTTTTATTTTTTATTTACCGATGAAAATTTCCGTCGGTAATCTGTCCAGATTTAAAAAAAAAAAATTTGTTTTATTTGTAAACCACCTATAAAAGGCTGTAACCTGTTCAAACAACCTGTTTTAAATAAATCCCAACAATTACAAACAAACACCAACAACCTGTTTCGCTTGAACATCAAATAAAATACAAGTACTCCACAACCACCATCCAAATCAAGCGAAACTAGTTAGGAAAGGGAAAGGGGAAAGGGAAAGGGGAGGGTTTTAAAACTACTTAAGTTTGTTTGATTACATGTCAAATAAAATTCAAGTTTAACGACCACGACCACGAGCGCTACCGTTAACGCTACCACCACTTCGCCTAAGGTATTGACCGACTGATGAGGCAGAGGCATTACCGCTAGTAGGTTGCTGTGGTTACAAATTCATGGTGGCCATGTATTGTTGCATGCACTGCTCAAACTGGCTTTGCATGCGCTCCTCCAACGGCTTTATACAAGTTCTTGCTCTTCCCGAAGACGTTCCTCCAACATGCTCTGCATTTGGCTCTGCATCTGGCTCTGCATCTGCTCCACTTGCCATTGAACCTCTCTCTAAACCCGATCATCGAACGCCTCTTGATCCACATGCTGACTTCCGGAGGAAGAAGAAGAAAAGTACTGCGTAGTAGGGCTGCGGAATGGCATGTTAAAATACCCAACACCACGTCCTCCGAATCTAGGCAAGCGATCTCCCGTTGAATGTCTGAGCATCCGGGGCATGAATATATGTGCTACAAAAATAGTAAAAGTAGTTAAATAAACAGGGACTAAAATAGTTGTTGCTAATTAATTATTAAGCGTAAATTAGAACATAAAGATGAACAGGGGACTGGTCTATAATCTTTACAAAGGAAAGAGAATTGAGTAATTTTACCCGAAACTGGCTATACCAGATGTCGTACACATCTTTTGATATTTATTTTGGTGTGGGATAAAATCCTCAAAAGTATACCCACTGAATAAATCCCCAAACCATCGAGCAGGGTCTCGACAACCACCATGTATAAACCTATTAAGATATTAATTAAAAAACAATATATCAATATATATACAAATAAAAAGACAATAGAATCAATGTATAGCTTTTAAATGTAACATAGAAATAATATAAATAATGAGTTAACATTTAAATATATGTCATTTACAATTAAATAATACTTACTGGCCACTGGGAGAGATAGAAATTTCCATTTTTCCTTCCTCATCAATATTTGTGTCCAAAATAACCCACCCGGATGATTCACTAGTCTCCCTAACAGGAACACTAGAGCTCTCAATACCTGGACTGATCACATCATCATCACTACGCCCAGAACCAGAAGTAGTACCCCTCCCTCCCGTCCTTGGTGAAACAAGACGATGCATAAAACTCGCAACCTTCCCTCTCTTTGAATGATTGCCACCTCGACCAAACATATCTAAACTAGAATATAAAATATGTGAAAATGAATCAAGTAGAACAAAATTTAAATAGTAGGAAGCATTCATTTAGACTACAATAATAAAATGTAAACATTATATACAAAACATTATCTGAATTAAGACTAAACTGATTCATTCACTATCAATCTTGATCAGTATCACTACAAAATTTAAATAGTAGCAAGCATTCATTTAGACTACAATTATAAAATGTAAACATTATATACAAAACATTATCTGAATTAAAACAAAATTGATTCATTCACTATCAATCTTGATCAGTAACACTACAAAATTCAATTTCTTCTTCACTAGTTTCCTCGTCGTCGTCTTCTTCCCCATCTTCATCATCGGACCCAGATATATACCCTTCTCCTTCCTCATCCTCCACATCGTCATACTCGATTTCATTGAAAGTGACTTCCTCCCCTAGTGGACGGGTGTTTTCGGCCATTAATGCTTCATCCTCGACATTATCATTCAAGGAAATAATCGAAGGTATAGGCATTTCCTCTTCCTGATAACAATCATTTAGTGATGAATCAATATTTGAAGTAGAAGTTTTTGCACGCAATGGTATATCAAATGTGCTTCTTGCTTTGGTTTTCCATACGGCCCACCATCCGCTAGACTCTCTTCGTCGACAGGGGTAGGGGGTCATATACACCTGTTGTGCTTGAGATGCAAGAATGAACACATCATCACCATTATGCCTAGAAGAATTCTTTAAGTCAAAGAGATCAAAAGTGCCATGTTTGATAATGCCTCGCTCAGCGTCCCGCCACTCACAATTGAAAAGAACTACAGAATTTCCAAAAAAGTACTCCAATTCAATAACTTCTTTCAATACGCCATAATAATCGATATTTCCTTTGAGATTGACCCCGCTATTCCAAGTTGAGTTCGTTTGGCCATATTCTTCGGTGTGGAATACGTAGCCATCACTACAAGAATCAGGGTTTTTAGCCACGGTCGTCGAACCGTGGTAAATAGAGATAAAACCGTGGCTAATTGTATTAACCACGGTTTTGTCACGTTTTTACGTCCGAGGCTTTTGTGAGCGTCGCTTATACTGTTCTACGTTTTCTAAACCGTGACAAATATTATTTGCTACGGTTATGGTCACGCTTAAAAACCGTAGCACAATAAGTGTGATATATGTTAATTTTTATTTGTCACGGTTGTTGTGACATTTTCTAAACCGTGGCAAATAGTCTTTATTTTATTTGTCACAGTTGTTGTGACATTTTAAAAACGGTGCAATTTGTAATACTTGTGACAATTTGGAACCGTCACAAAAGTTATGTGCGACATATAAATCATTATTTGTATTGGTAATTAACGTGGCAAATGATACCATAATATGTGTTTTTTATATTTGTTACACGTTTCAAAACTGTGATATATAGATTTTTTTTTTAATTATAAAAGCTAGTGTACTATATATTCATTGTAATACATTTAGTAGCAATAAAAGAGTTAAATGACCATTTTAACCATAATGCATAAATTTCCATAAAAATTCACAAACGGTGATACAAGTGCTTAAACAAAAATCCTAAATAATTCATTCTAGTATGTCAAATCTAACAACTATTTATAAAGCATTTGCTACTCTTAAGCATTTGTCTGAAGTAAAACATGTACAAAAGTGTAATCATAGTCAAAATCTAGTCTAAAACATCAAAGTTTTGAAGTTGATGTTGAAGTTGAAGATTAAAGAGACGTCATCAATGCTCCAATCCTGTCATGCGTATACACAAAAACAAATCTTCATAAGTAGTGAATGAATATCGTTGACAATTGAAAACATAAACAAAATCACGAGTACTTCATATTTTAGATTTAAAACAAATGAATAATAATTACTAATCGATGACATGACATATTATAAGTTTGAAAAAAAACTAACAAAGAAATTAAGTAAAAAAAACTTGAGTATGAATTAAAAAAATTTACTTACAAAAAAAGTCATCTAGCTACAAATCTCATTTGACACATCATCACCCGATGTTGTAGGAATCTGTGAACAAGAAAATGATGTGGATTGGTCACAAGTAACCCTATGAAATAAATACAAGAA